>OMNO01071236.1:0-13022 GCA_900303215.1 Trachyrincus scabrus | reverse complement strand
GCCCATCCCACCCAAGGATTGAAACTTGTCAGTCTTGAAACAGTATTGGGTTTTTAAGACACTGCGGTAAATACTGCTTGAGAACAGCCCTGTCGCAGTGTCTGGCCGACAACCCCACACACACACACACACCACACCCCCATCACCCATAATCCTTTTATGCTATTCCAGCTCCCTATAAACCATCACTCTATATCTCTCTCCTCATTTCTCTCCCTTTCTCTCTCTTTCTCTCATCTCTCTCTTTATCGCTCTCTCTCATCTCTCTCCCCCCCTCTCTCTCTCTCTTTATCTCCCCCCTCTCTCTCTTTGTCTCTCTCTCTCTCTTTATCTTGCTCATCTCTTTCTCTCTCCGGCTTTCTCTCTCATCTCTCTTTCTCGCCCCCTCTCTCTCCCCCTCTCTGTATCTCTCCCCTCTCTCTTTGTCTCTCTCTCTCTCACTCACACACCATCACCCATAATCATTTTATACTTTTTCCAGCTTCCATACCATCACTCTATATATCTCTCTCCCTCTTTCTCTCTCTCTCCCCATCTCTCTCTCTCTCTCTCTCTCTCTCTCTCCACTGCTCAGAGCCCTCGCTAGTTAAATTAGTCTTGGAGGTGTCGGTGTTTAGATTCGTTTTTTTAATTTATTTTTTATTTTTTGGTTGACAGCATGTGAACGCCACAGCAACAACAGAACTGTAGCAGTGGGATGGGCTGGAGAAGAAGCAGTGGGGGTGATAATGCAGAGACCACTCTAAACAACTTAGTGGGTTTGGCAGGAAGAGCTAAGTGCAACCTCCTCTGATCCCCTGGATATAAACATCCTCACTGGTCACTGGTCCTCCCCTCGCTAGCTGTGGTGGTGTGTGTGTGCCTGCATACGTGTGTGTGTGCGCGCATGCGTGTGTGTGCGTGTGCGTTTGTCTGGCACCCAGCCGTCCACCTTGCATGCTTCTACCCAGAGAGGCAAAGAGGGATGTTGAACCCAGTGCTGTTATTTATGAGTGTAAACTGTAACTGTTACAGATTCATAAACCAGTTGTATGGATATGGAAGTATGTATGTATGTATTGTGTTAGGACTGGAGTGGTAGTTGATTGGGTGGGCGGATGTCCTATCTATTGTAATAGATTTACCACTGGGAGGTGAGTATATTGTAAAGTGTCTAAGCTGTGTTGAGCTAGTGCAGCAGTAGTGTTAAACAGGGACTGTTTTGGAGCCGTATTGATCCCGGTGTAACGCCATCCCTGGTGTCCACTGACCTGTCTGACCTTTTCATACAGCCGCCACATTCTGCATACACACACACACACACACACGCACATGCATACATGCACACACACACAAACACACACACACACATGCATGCACACACACTCACACACACCAACACACACACACACTACAAGTATTCCCATGTAACACAGTATGCAGTATATGTATACACACAGGAAGACAGAGATGATAAACAACATACAAACTCCAATATGTTTGCTTCTGTTAAGCTTGTAGGCCAACGGTGCATGATATGAGATATGTCTGCTTGGATAACTAGAGTAATGTATCCCCTCAGATATAAAAACTATCTTTCTTCAAGGATAATTAACTTCATTAATTCAGTTGTTTTTGTTGCCATAGCATCGTGTTGTAGCTCGTTATTCTTTCTATTTAACAAAAAAGAAATAACTAAATATTGAATTAGTTCAATAAATATTGAATTAGTATCCTATTGTACAAATATGTAACCAGGTGGTCCTAAAAATCCCTGTCTTGCCTAAAACCATTCATTTCTCTTGTTTAATACAATAACCATGAAACATGTTGTTAATTTTAGCCACATAGCATTTAGTGTTCATTACGCTATAATATGATAAACAATGTACTATTGGGATACACTGGGATATGATTTATGAGCGTATGTTCATGAATAGAATGGATTGAAAAATTAGATCAATTATACACTAATAATGAACCATAGACAGCCAATAGACTATTACTATTCCTATAGCATCATTGTACTTCTCTCTTAGCACAAACCAGAGCACTACGGTCTACCGTGAGGGTCATAATGAACTCATTACACAGCATAAGGGCCAGTGTCCACATTTTTCCAGCAGAAACACACTGGCAAGGCGCTGGGAAGCACTGGGATGAAGTGCTTATGCGCAGAAAAAAAAACCTGCTGTGTCTCCGGCTTTGTTTACAACTAGGCACATTAGCTCCTAGCTTAACATCGTAGCGATAACTTCTTATTATACATCCATGAGTGATAAGCAGCGTACGCAGGCACAAACATTACAGTTTTGATTTGTGAAAGTGACTGTAGAGTATAATTTATATGTAACAACCTACTCTTTTCCAAAATGAAATGTTCGTTTGACAGACAATAATCTGTGATTGGGTGACTGGGAAAAAAGCAATAGTGACAGGCAGCGCTTTCTGAAAAGTTCAGGAGCTGCCGCACAAAAAAAGGCAAAGTGCTCTGAAAAAAAGACGCTGGGCGCTGTGCTTTTTTCTAGGCATCCACATGCAACCACATTCACTCTCTCCTCATTGTAAACAACTGATAAAAGGCGCAGGCATCAGGACAAAGGCGCTGTGTGGACACAGAGAGCTTCCTCCTCATTCCTCCTCCTCCACCAGCACATGAAGAAAACAGACATCTGACACATCAATGAGGGCATCACTGTGGAACTTGAACGTTGCAGGTTTTCACAGTAAAAGACGTTTAGAAAAAAGGCTCAGAGGGTTGAATCCTGCGATCGATGGGGGAAAATCCCTATTTTATTCATCCACCAAAGCCTCTAGGTAAAAAAGTCAACAAACATATCTCAATGTAAATCGATTTTTTGCCGTCACCTCAAGGTCCGAGATCGCTTTTATCCACATAATAAACGATCATCTTGGACCATTCTTTATGGTGCAGACTGTTGCAGGCTGCTGTATCAGGCGTCTAGGCCTCTGGGACTTAACAGCACAGGACACTGCTGTACTATCTTCCCTCCTTCATCAATAATAGATGTTAGGCCATTTTTTCTTCATAGTAGCACCCAGGGGGGCAGGGGGGCTGTTTCCGTGCTGTGATGTCGTTAGATTCCATTTTCCTGAACCATAATTTATTTCCAATGCAGTTTGTGCAACACAAGCCACTCCCACTCCCTCCTAATGACAGTTGATTGCAGGCTCTGTACAGAAACTAACCCTTTTGCTATGTGGACTCATCCATGATGGCTGAGCCATCTGGAGGAACAGCTGTATCTGCGTCTTATTTAACACTTTATGGACCTTGTTGGTCACAATGATACACAGTCTCTGTTCAGCCATATGGGACTGTTTGGAAGAAACCCAGATATGGCATGCATCCAATGTGGGCACATGTGATGTAGACTTGGAGAAAACTGGTGTCTCTCTCTCTATATATATGAAAGTTTTTGTGGAGATCTGGTGGGGTCGTACAGAGTAAGATGCTCCCAGAGGAGTCCTCTGGCTCTATATCATGTGTTATGACGTGCTGAGCAGTGCACTAAATCAGGGGAGGGAAGTCAGCTAATGCGGCCGACACACAGAGGCCAAGGTTGAAGCTCTTTGGCTTTGTTTTATTGTAGCGTTGCCAGCTAGCAAATGGGATAATCATTGCTGTGTTTTTAAAATGTTTGTTTCTTTTTCTCTCGCAGTCTCAGCAGAAATGCATCGTGATCTTTGCCTTGGTCTGCTGCTTTGCCGTCCTGGTGGCGCTAATCTTCTCTGCCATTGACATCTGGGGCGAAGACGAGGATGGCATCACAGAGGAGAACTGTAGCAGGAACTGCAGGTGAGCTGGGCAGAAACACAGGTCCCTACCTCTCCATATATACAACTACCACCTATACTACCCAGTACCTAGGCTGAGAGAGGCTCATGAATTGTAGCACTATCCTGGTCTATTGCAATGCAATTTCCGGTTTCTTACTTCCTATGAGCTGTGTACACCAGTTAACAGTCCCCAGAGTGAGAACAATAAGAACATGACAAGAATAACAACAACGACTACAAGAATAAATATGGAATTTTACGAAAAATATGACTAATATCCAAAACATTTAACAGAACAACGTAGAATAAGCCCAGATTGTAGCCTAAACATGTTTCTAATCAACACTAATTCATTGAAAAATCTATCGTAGCAGGAAAATGAGTGATTATGACTTTAATAATGAGTGTATGTAGCAGCCACAATGGCAAAAGCTCTCCCTTATAATAGCGTGTTGGTAATTAGTTTCATAAACATGAATAGACTACACTTATTCATTGACGAGCGGGGCTGCTCCGCGCCCAGTGCCCAAAGTAGAAATATTTTAACTTTTATGCATGGACAAAAAACATGAGGCGCATCAAAAGAAAGCAGCTCAGCACAGACGTGCTGTACCATAGGAAAACAATGGTAAAGTGGGCGGCGCGTTTTAAAACAACACTCAACCCACAGTGTTTTTGCCTTTTCTGGCAGTCCACTTTCCAGAACAGCACCTGTATGCTTTCTTTTCAGGTGTTCGCGCATGGCGGTATTGCTGCTGTGAAATGCCATAGACATTTTGCACAGCAAACAAACTACCGTTTTGTTGTCTGCTAATTTAAAGTATTCCCATACTTTTGACGCTTTCGGTCTGGGGAAACCTTTACACACAACATCTTTGGTAGCAGACCGCTGTAGCCTCAATGTTTTTTTGAAATCTGTAGGTGTTGACAGGAGCCGACCTAGCCTGGGAACCAGACGAATCTGCGAGCTCATGTTGCATTTGCTCTGGCATATTGCGTCTGGCCCCCCTCTCGTTCAGACAGATTTCCAGCTGACCTGGCCCGGGTCGTGCCAATCACAACCGTTTATCTAATGGGGTGGGTTTGATATGATGATTATACAGAGGAGTGCTGTTGAGGCATTTTCAACAACCAAGATGGCTGCCACTGATGTGGAGTCCTCTATATTAAACAAACTGGACAGTATATTTTCTCTAAAAGAAGAACAAACAACTGCACTCAAAGCTTTTGTTGATAAGAAAGATTTGTTTGCAATACGACAGGATTTAGTAAAAGTTGAATTTACCTACACGCTACATCAAACGTTTCATTGCTCTGATTGGTTGTAGGTTTATCCAATTGCGTCCAGAGGCATTTTGGTCTGTACCCGTTGATAATGGCCCTTGGAAATCAAAAATTAACTGAAGGTTCCAGACGAATACACATTTGTGAATTGGTCTAGTGATTTCAGGCTAAAGCCGACCATGACGGTAGCCAAAAGTAACTGACGTGAATGCAACAATTTTGTAGTGATATTGAAGTAACACATTTAATTGAATGAACTGCGTTTAAAAAAAAAAATAATAATAAAAATAAACTAGACATGTCGCCATTTCTGAAGAAAATGCATGTGGTCGTATGCGCAATATTCAGTGTGCATGCTAACATGCTAATGCTAGTAAGGTTAATATGCAAACATGCTACGTTTCAAGTCCCCGGGCCACTTGGAAGCAGACTTGTGATTGATTGAATGATGGTGGCTCATTTGCATATCATTATTTTGCCCATAACTCTGCCATTTTTTACTCAATAAAAAAATTAAAAATAACTCATGGACATCTAAGGAGCACATCTACCAAATTGTGTGTTATTTGTTTGAATTGTTCATGAGTTTTCCAAAACTTTGAAGGTACAGAGAAATCTATCCAGACGGACCTTGTGGGTCCTTGAGGCAAAAAGATTCAGCATGTCAAATAAGGCCCATATATGAAGTTTCAGAATTGTTTGTCAAACAGGGCGGGGGGGCTGATCGTTTAACTTTGACCGTGAGATATAGCACCCCCCCTGTGGTCAAAGTTGTACGTACGTTTTTGTAGACCTGCTTTGGGTTCTATATGTGTACCAACTTTGACAACTCTTAGATGTTCACCTTTGGAGTGGTTGAAGTCACCGGTTTGACTTCCAGCTTGGCGAGCACCTGCAACAGTGGTAAGTTGACACTGTGGTGTCATTTTTTGAGCTATGGACACCAAACTTTACAAATTACCTAAGGGTGAGTTTCTTAAAGTGCACCCCAAATTCTAAGACCCTGGGCTACTCTGAAGCGGACTCATGATTGATTGAATAATGTCAGCTCATTTGCATATTCTTTATTCGGCATTTTTAGGTCAATCACAAATCCGAAAGATATGTTTTGGTCAGGCAGAGGAGAGCATTACGTTTACCAGATTTGGTGTGTTTATCATTTACGGTTTATTTTTCAAGATTTTTTCAAGGTTTTCCAAAACTTTCAAGGTACAGAAAAATCTATCAGACGGACCTTATGGGTCCTTTGGGCAAAAAGATTCAGCATGTCAAATTAGGGCCAGAAACCAAGTTTCAGAAATTTTCGGCATAGGGGTGGGGGGCGTGGCCGTTTAGGTGTAAACGCGAGTTATAGCGCCCCCTGTGGTCAAAGCGGTACCAAACTTTTTGGGGACCTGCTTACTTCCCGTGTCCATATCTGTACCAAATTACTAATATGACACAGAATAACAATAGTGTGGCTTGCTTTGCAACCACACTAATAAGACACAGAATAACAATAGCGTGGCTTGCTTTGCAACCACACTAATAATAAGACACAGAATAACAATAGTGTGGCTTGCTTTGCAACCACACTAATAATAAGACATAGGATATCATTAGTGTGGCTTGCTTTGAAACAACACTAATAATAATAATAACAATAATAATAAGACACAGAATAACAATAGTGTGGCTTGCTTTGCAACCACACTAAAAACATGCATCGATTACAAATATTGACGTTGACGCATATTCACCGTTGACGAATCGTGGGCAGCCTTACTTCATTAGGGTTGTTGTTATCTAACCCACTGTAGCATTCAGCCTCCAGACTCAGGACACCACCGGCTCCCTTTACCAAATAATGAAGCACCCCTCTGCCCTGCGGAGCAGTCTGGCTCACGTCCTTCTGCCACAAGGAAGAATCCAAACACAACGCCAAATTGTGAAGTTAACATTGAGCTGTCTTCTGTTTTCCCATAGTAGGGAAAACGGAAGCATTATTTATTGAAATAATCCAGAAAACAGATTGAGGACTGACAGGAACAAGGGGGGTATGTAATGACAAAATAATAGTTCAACCCACTACCCAGAAAATGAGAGCATGTTCAAAATTTATATTTCTATAGTCATTGTATAATAACCTGCATTCACTGTAACACTAGCAAAACTCAGTTGCAGTAGTTTTACATCCCCCTCATTTTTTCACTTCAATGCAAGTTAGTTTCACCTGAGAATCATCAAGTATACATGAAGAAGTTCATGGTGTGCGCTATGCATTGGCTATTCCAGGAAACACTCCCAATGGTTCATCCAGCCTTCTACTGTGTTTTAAAGCCATTACCAACTAATGAGATCTGTATGTGTGAACATGCCTCATAACATAGTCTGTCAAAGCCCACATCAGAACAAACAGGAAGTACTTAGATTGATAACCATTAGCATTTGACATTTCTATAGATACCATGGTGCAGCATTCCAGTCATTTCATTTCCACGTCCCACATATTGGTCTAGTCTTGGACTGTAACTTTCCATTGGAACGAGTCTGAGTTCTGTGTTGTTGAGAATGAGTCATGTGACCCCCAGTGTTAATAAGGAGTGGAAAGTGAGAAAGGAGGGCAGGATCTGTGGCTGCATGCTGACATCATACCCCTCATTAAACTATTATTATAGTCATGCTCTCTCACACTTCCTGTGTTTACACAGGATGCTTATGATAAAGAGAGAAACTGACCAGTAAATTAGAGATCATTTGAGGATGCGCACCCTAACTCATTTACGATATCGTAGTAATTATGAATGTGGTGATTCATAGTGGCCTTGCCTGCAGAGGATCATGTGTAATAGTATTCTAGAGCTAGGATTCATCACATCTCCTCTGACCTTATCTGAGAGTCTGCTGAGCACCGGCTGTACATGCCTAATAGCTAGGAGTCTGATCTCTGATCAAGATTTCAGTATTGATTCACAGCTACAGGGGGAAAGGCAGAAACCAAATAGAGAGAGTAAGTAGTGCAGAGGCATTAACAAAAAGAGCACCACAACTGAATTCTGTTGTGCCTTCATGTTGCTTTAAGTATGTGTGATTTCACATTGGTTTAAGTACCTGTGATTTCACGTTGGTTTAGGTACCTGTGATTTCACGTTGTTTTAGGTATGTGTGATTTCACGTTAATTTAAGTATGTGTGATTCATGTTGGTTTAGGTACATGTGATTTCACGTTGGTTTAGGTAAAGTTTGAGTTCACGTTGGTTTAAGCAAGTGTGATTTCACATTGGTTTAGGTACGCACAATTTCACTTTGGTTTAGGTACGCACGATTTCACATTGGTTTAGGTACGCGTGATTTCACGTTGGTTTAGGTACGCACAATTTCACGTTGGTTTAGATACGCGCGAATATATAATATATAATTACTATACGTAGTAATTATGAATGTGGTGTTTCATAGTGGCCTTGCCTGTGTTGTGGATAACAACAGTTAAAAACTTTATCAAAAAATAGGAGGTCGAGAATCCAGTATTAAAGACTTCTATTATCACTTGAAATAAGCAATACAAAAGCCTGAGCTGGTTTACGCTGCACAACTAAACTCAGGATATACCTTTTATGCTCTTCTCTGTGGATCCATCCCTTATGCTCTAAACCAATCCTATGCATTGTATGTTCTAAACCAATCCTGTCATCCTATGCATTTCGTGCCTACTTTGGTTTTCCAAGGTTCACCTTTTACCTAGTTAAGACATTTAGATATATAGCTGTGGATGTTCTCTGGCTTTTACCTTGCTCTACCAGCACTCTAAAACGTAACCCTTAACCCCCTTATCTCTTCATACATTCTTTTCCAATGTTTATAAAAAGACAAAAGTCAGATCAATACTTTCTAGTAATAATAAGTAATACAAATATTATGACAGAATAATAAAAAACCCTCTTTACTGATACTATAATCTTCAGTACTTAATCTGTACCCACCACCTTGGAACTTACCACTTTCTCATCTTGTAGTCATTCTTGTAGGATTTAAGACAGAACACAGTAGTATACATATTGTACATATGATATAGGATATTAAACAAGAAAGTAAGTCGAATCAAACAAATATAATCAAACATATATGATATTTGAGGGTATTTTACCAAATACGGACGTTAAAGCTTATGCACTTATTTTTAGCCTTGCAGTGGAGTAAATATAACATCCCGATTATTATCATAATATCAAACGAAATAAATCAAAGTATATTATAATGGAATATAAAGATATATAGTGTACACAAAAAAAATATTGGAATATAAAAGAAAAATCCTTTTTTTCATTTGCATGCATTCAATGATCTTCATGAGTTGGTGTGTGTGTGCAGTGGGGTGTGTTGTGCCTGAATTATCTTCCATGCTGCAGGAGCCATAGTCATCTTCTGCTCCTGCACATTGGGGAGGATGTGGCTCACATGGAGAGGTTACCAGCACTTTCCAAGCATGTGAGCCTTCCCCAATGTTTTGCAAGATCCGCCGAATCTTTGGTGACGTGTCAGACCAAAGACAATCTCCAACACTGTTCTGTATTTCCATAAGTTCATAATGTGCTTCTAGCAAAGTCATATGATGTCGTCCAGTAACATTGGCAGGATCTGTAGAGTGTGGGGACGGGGGTCCTACTGGTCTGAGGGAGCCCCAATATTGGAATACCATTCTAGATGTTCGGGTTTAAGTCGTTTTTTTTCAGTTTTTTCAGTCATTTTTATATTTTAGTGTTTAATTCATACATATCATTATCGCTATTATTGGCCATATCCTCATCATTGCTGTTATTGGAACCAATGTGTATCCATTCCAGTACCGGGTAGAGACCTGGGTACTGTGGTTTGTCAGTCTCGGTTGTTGCGAGGAACATTTGTTTGTCTAATCTGGATGCTATCATAGTTGTTAATACTGGAATGCAACAACAAAAGACAAAACCAAAGATCACTAGTGCTATTCCACATCCTATGGCTAATTTTGTTACTAGACTTCCCCATTTCCAAAAGGCATTTTCTAACCAATCCCACATTCCTGCATCTGTACCCGCATTGTCACGCACTTCCTGTCTAAGATTTTTTTACTTGTTCATTGCTTCTGAGAATTTACCTTCTGGGGAGGTGTTATTTGGGATGAAGGCTGTTTGTTCTCTTGCAAACACCTCCTTTTTCCGCTAAGAGCCAATCCAAAGCTTGGCGGTTCTGCCAGGCTACAGCACTTGTAGCCCTCAGTTGTTCTCCCAGAGCATCATCTGTATAATTAATAAACCTTTGCAGAATGTAGTAAATATAATTTATCCATTTTAGATTTGTATTTGGTGTAATCCATAGAAAATTTGATTCTAGTCCAGATGTTATTTCAGATCTAGCCTTAACGTTATTGGGGATTCCTCTCGGTTGCCCTATGGCGTCTATAGTGACCCGAGGATCTGGTGCATAACTTCTCTTCCTCGCATAGGCTACAGTATTCTTCTTTGTGCTTGACTGTATTTCCTCTAGTGGAAAGATCACTAGTTTCTGTACTAATTTAACTCTAGCACATAAACCCCTCCAGCCTAATGGTAGGGTTGCCCTTAGTTTTGAAGCGCCACACACCGACCGAATAGACGTCTGCTATAGCCACTGATTGGTCCAAATATGGGTCACTCAAAGGCCAGAATCCCAATCCCTTAATACAGGGCTCCAAAACAGGCATTTGACCAGTGACGGCCAACTCATATGTTGCTCGTTCCAGTGCCTGTCCTGACCAGTCTGTGACGTTGTTTAGATGCCAGGTGGTGACGCATTTACCCTGGAACTCTCCCATATCGTGTCTACCTATTGAGTTATTAAAACACTCAGTCATTTGCCCCCTTATGTGTATATTGTGACGGGGATTCTCTCTTCCTTGGTTCTATTCTTATATCCAATTTTTGGCACTCATTTCCCCACCATCAAGTCAAGTCAATTTTATTTGTATAGCCCTTAATCACAGTTACAGCCTCAAAGGGCTTCACAGGTCATATTTATATCTACCCCCCTTGGTGGGTCTTCTGGTTCTGGAACCCTGTTTCTTTCTTGTTGGAATATAAGCTTATGTATTGCACAAATTTTGTTTACTTTTGTTTTGGGTGTCCCATTCACTCTTCCCATCATCCCCTGTGATTGAGGATGGTATACACAGCCTAATCTTTGCTTGATGCATAGCTGCTGCACCCCTTGCTTCAATGTTTTCTGATTTTTCTCACTACTTCCCCCCTTGTGCAATGGTGAAAACCATGCCTATTAGTGATGAGCCAACCTAACAGGACTTTCTGCTCTGCTTGCTGTGTGTGTGTGTGTGTGTGTGTGTGTGTGTGTGTGTTCCTGTGCATCCAATGACATGACATCTTCTTTGATTATGGTGTATTCTCATAAACGATCACTTGATCACTGAATGGAATTTAGAAACATGCAATATAGAAGGAGACATTTATCAAGTGGAATACAATGATGCAAACAAACAAAACTGCTTTCTGGTCTACCCATCCAAGAAATAAATTTGAGTCTTTTAAAACATTTACCTAAACCTGTTGTGCTATGTTTTGTATCCCGAAAATCTAATCAAAACCAAAACAATTAATACCCAGTTACAATGTACTCAATCAAGACAAAGTAATAGTATAATAACCAGGGTAATCTGTTAAGCTAACTATACTACTTCTTTTTGACGGAAGATAGTATAGCCATCTACTTGTGGAGGGAGAATAAGCTGTGTTTGGGTAGTGTGACCATGTCAGTCATAGTAATACGTATTTAGTCTCTTGTCATCAGGGTTCAGAGGACAGCCCATCATCATAGCTCCAGAGTCTAGCGTCATGGTGTCCAGGTCCCTCTGTGTCGTCATGGGGTAGGTTGTTACAGTCATCCAACATTAGCCTGGTGGTAGCCAGCTTACATACAAGAGTGCAAAAAGAAAAGATTGAACAATTTTTTCACTTGGTTTAGTGACAGATATTTAACTATATGTGGAGACTTGACCAAAATGAACAAAAAAAACAGGAATTTCCCAGGACCACCCTGCAATGGGCCAGAACCAGGTACTTTTCCCCCTCAACTACTAAAACAAAGTACATCTAATTGAAAACAAAACCCGAAAACAGAGCTACCAGATCAATTGTTATTATAAAAATGAAGTTAGAATCTATCCCATGTATATCTATTTAAAAGCTAAATTCAAGATATAACTGATTTCCATACATCGCTTCTGTCCCTGATTTATGAAGCAGCAGTAGTAGTAGTAGTAGTCTATTGAACTAGGTTTCAATGTTTTTCCAATCTACTTTTAAGACAAAAGAAAAACATGCCATGCACCAGCAGTCACACAGCCAGAACAAAAGGATCCACCATGTTCAAGGACCAACCACATGCACCAACCACATGCAACCTTATGTTGCATGCCACAAATCATAATCATCACCACCACAGTCCAACAGCCTTCACTATCATCAAACCATAATTATTACCACTATAGTCCAATAGACTTCATTAACCTTATGCATAGGAGCTCTTCCACTATCCCCACTATTTACAACATGAGCTTCCCTGTAAATCACCATGAATGACAACCCAGTTAAGAATGTCAACCAAAATGTCAAAACAAATTTAGCCACAACAAGATTACCTGAATCCGAACACTAGAAGGTAGTAACTAGATACAAGTGCAATACAAAACAACTAGATAGTAAAGACAACATCCCCATGAAGCCCATTTTCATCTGAAGTCTATTTCCAGTGCCTTCTCTGTGCACTCTGTCAATCTGAGCATGGGAGTAACCCCCCTTATCAGTGACCCTGGCCTACACAAGAAGACAGGCTCACACACACAAAGACTCTCATGTGCTTTTTCCCAACCCCCAATATCTTCATTGTAGACAATATGAATTTAACATTATCCTTCCCATAACTTTTATTATTTTTGACTTTTATTGGTCTTTCGA
>OMNO01071235.1:0-11836 GCA_900303215.1 Trachyrincus scabrus | reverse complement strand
TTATAATTTATTTTATTACTATTGTATAAATATTTTTGTATATCTTAATTTTTATTTTATATCCTGTACAGTTGCTTTCCCGTGATTTCTTCTGTATTTCTCCAATACACCACAGCAACTTCACTTGTATGTGAAAGCATACTCCACTGTTTGCATCACTGAACATGTCCAGCATGTTTGTATATCACTGAACATGTCCAGCACGTTTGTATATCACTAAACATGTCCAGCATGTTTGCATATCACTGAACATGTCCAGCATGTTTGTACTGAACATGTCCAGCATGTTTGTACTGAACATGTCCAGCATGTTTGTACTGAACATGTCCAGCATGTTTGTACTGAACATGTCCAGCATGTTTGTACTGAACGTGTCCAGCATGTTTGTACTGAACATGTCCAGCATGTCTGTGCTGAACATGTACAGCATGTTTGTACTGAACATGTCCAGCATGCGTGTGGGTTCTCCAGCGCCACCTACCGACGCCCGAGGCCACTGCGCGATTCATGATGTCCAGAGCCTCGTTGAATTTGTCCTTGATGAGCAGCTGGGCCAGCAGCGTGTCACTGAACATGGTCTTCCATCCCAGGTACCACTTGGTGATCTCCTCATAGTTAGGACTGTTGCTCAGCCACGAACACAACACCTGGGGTAGGAGTCAAAACAAATGCAAAGAAACTTTATAATATAAATGGACTGCATTTATATTGTGCTTTTCTAACCTCTGGCCACTCAAAGGGCTTTACGATTAGCACCTCATATTCACCCATTCATACACCCATCATAGACACATACACCGACAGCAGCCAGCTGGCAGCAGTTAGGGTTAGGTGTCTTGCTCATGGACACCTCGACACCTCGCCAGACAATCTGCCCTACCTCCTAGCTACAGCTACACTTTAATAAAGGTAATTAAAGTACCGTTGTATTTCAGTGTGTTCACTCACCTGTAGCCACTTGGGGAAGAAGTTTTTGTCCAACAAGGACATGAGGCTGGAGAGGGACAGCATGCTCTCCCAGTCCATCACCCAGTGGAACGGGTCCATCTGCTGCTGGTGTGGATTGATGACCAGGTCCCCGAGACACAGGGCTGTAGAGAGACACGTAGCAGGGGACATGTGAGACAGGACTGTAGAGAGACACGTAGCAGGGGACATGTGAGACAGGGCTCTAGAGGGACATGTGAGACAGGGCTGACATGTGAGACAGGGCTGTAGAGGGACATGTGAGACAGGGCTGACATGTGAGACAGGGCTGTAGAGGGACATGTGAGACAGGGCTGTAGAGACATGTGAGACAGGGCTGACATGTGAGACAGGGCTGTAGAGGGACATGTGAGACAGGTAGAGGAACACATATCAAGGTGACACATCAAGGACCATAGTCCTAGACCAGTGAACGTTTTTAGTCTTACGTACGCCCCACCACTGCATCAACACAAGTTCATCACTTCATCGACACCAAACCAGAGAGGTTTTCCTTTGAACTAATATTATTATTATTATTTAGCATCATTATTAATATCACAATATTGAACAAATACTAAATATACGCCATTATCCCTGGAATCACTGTCCTAGACCCATCAAGTATACTTTTATACTTTTTTTTAGCGGGTGTGGCGGTCAAGCACATACCTAGCTTGGGGAGGATGTTCTTCACCATGAAGGCCTCCCAGGCGCCTGGCGAGAACACATCCTTCCACGGCTGCAGGATGAGGCGGGCGGAGGTGTCGCTGGGGTGCCAGCGCTGGAGGGCGTTGGCCAGCTTGCTGCGGATGGGTGGGTAGAGCGGCTCCAGGCGGGACTGAAGCAGAGGCAGCCACGGGTGGATCCAGGAGTGGATGGGCACCGTGTCCGTCAACGGGTTCCAATTGTCCACCTAAAATCAACACATTTCATCATCAGGGACGTGAATCTCTCGGTATCTCATGATAAGCCTGATAGGGTGCTGATAAAGTGTGTCCTGCCTCTCTCTGGAGCCGGGGGAGGACGAGCTGCTCCAGCAGGTGGTCCACTATCCAGCCGGGGAGCAGCGGAGCCCAGACCTCTATACAGTCCACCATGGGCCCCACGGCGCGCGGCTGCCAGCCCGATACAGAGGAGCGCATCACAGGGATCCACACTTCCCACAGCAGTCTGGAGAAACACGTGGACATGAAATAAGTTGAAAAAAAAAAGTAGAATATCCAATAATTTATTCAAAGATAAACACTGGGGGGAAACGGCAAGGCACATTTCCTCAGAATAGACACAACCCTTGAAATAATACCGCTTAGAAGTAAAAGTAAACGTGCAGATCACATGGAGAAAATACGTTTGCTGATTAGTTTGCTGACAAGTCACCCAACGACAAGTTTCACAAATGTAAAAAAAGGCTAGACCTTCTGCAGTTGCCTCATGGCCTCTGGGGCAGCTTACAAATGCACACACGTGTTCATGTATGTTCCCCGTTTACCTGTGATAAGGATCCATGTTGGCATCTGGCATGCTGGAGTGGAGTTGTCTGGATTCCAGCAGTGCTCTCCACTGACCGACCTCTTCCAGACAATATGTGCTGTCCTACCACACCCAAGAACAGAGACAGTGATGTGTTTAAGACTCTTTAAATGAAAATGGGAAACTGTCACACGCGCTAGTTTCTAATATAAGAGAGGACTGCTTCATCAACTCTCCGCAAAGAATCACGGAAAAGTTGGACCATTGACGTCACGGGATTTGTTCTCCATTGGTCTGACATGAAAAACGTCAACGGTCCAACTTCTCTGCGAAATATTCGCGGAAAACTGAGTTGATGTTGCAGACCATGATTTCTTCTCAACGCACGTATGAAACAGTGCTCTCTTGTATTAGAAAACAGCCGAGCGTGACGGTTCCCCTTCTAGAGAAGACAATAGACGATGATTTACATTTAGTCACTTAGAGGACACTTTTATCCAAAGAGACGTACAAGCTAGGACAACATAACATTGGCTTTAATAGATTTGAAACCACATACTTTCAGGGGGTCCCAGGCACGCAGTTTCTCTTTCAGTAGAGGATACACGACAGCGACGGCCAGGTCTGCCAAACCCATCGTCTTGTACTCTTCATAGTAATCCCTCTGGAGAGTCTCAAATATCCCTGCACACTCCTAGAGGAAGAGGAACACAGGAAGTGTTCATTAAATACACTGAAATTGGGTAATATAGAAGTTACAACACATAGATGTATCCAAACCGGGTGTTTGGATACATCGGCGCCCCCTCACAGATCTGACTCCACCTCTCTCGTCTCATAACGTACATTTTTTTGTAACCCAACTTCTAACTTTTTGTCATCCAACACCTCACTTGCTTAAATGATGTGACTTTTTTCTTTCATTGATAATCGTTTTTTTTTTACTCTGGTATTTTATGTCTTTGTAAAGTTTCTTTGAGTGTCTAGAAACGCGCTACATAAATAAAACACATTATTATTAATAATATAACGTATATTAATATAACCTACCTACAGGCTGGGGCCTTGCCCTGGTGCAGTCTCATTAATATAACCTACCTGCAGGCTGGGGCCCTCCCCTGGTGCAATCTGATTAATATAACGTACCTGCAGGCTGGGGCCCTCCCCTGGTGCAATCTGATTAATATAACGTACCTGCAGGCTGGAGCCCTCCCCTGGTGCGGTCTCCCCAGACTGGAAGCGCTCGACCAGCTCCAACACAGCCTCCATCCTCTGGATGGTGTCCTGCTCCACCTCCAGTCTGCTCTGCAGGGCGGACGACTCATGGCTTAGAGTCACCACGATGTCCTTCTCGTGCTGCAGACGTCTGGCAGACTGCAACCATGACGGGAGAGAGAGCGGGAGAGAGAGAGAGGTTTAATCGAAGGAAGGCAGGCAGAAAACATAAGGGGAAAATAACAGATCTAGAACGTGTCTCCTTTGCAGATGCAACACAGAAGATTTCATAACAAACTGGGCATCTGCGACATGGCAGAGCTGTCATTTGATAAGATGGTACTTTATGAAGCCTAGACAGGTAATTCGGATGTCAGAGCAAAAAGTAATAGAAATGAGAAAGAAAGAAATAAATACAGAAAATATATATATACACAATATGAGAAAGTCAAGTTTAGAGTAGTAGCAATGTTGAAAAAAATACATTTAAACATCACAGACAATTGAGGTTAGACATTATCAACAGTTTGCTACATTACTGAAACTACATTATTGACCTGTAATATATCCTGCTCTGTGAGGTCTATGAGCAGCTGCAGGTTGTGCTCTAGCTCAGGTAGGGTAAAGCCTGATGGCTTCTGGTCTCTGCTTGGCGGTGCCTCATCTGGGACGCTGTGCTTGTTGGTCATCTGACTGTAGCTGTAATACACCTTCTGCTCCCTGCCAGTCATATCGATCACCTACGATAGAGCGGAAAAGATGGGGGGAGAATTTCATCAGAATCAGAAAGAAGAATGTTTTCACATACAAGGAATTTGCTGTGGTGTGTTGGTGCAGAAATACAAGATACAAAAGACAGGTCTGTACGAAAAGAAATTGCTAAATGGATATAATATAGAAAATGACGATATAGAAAAATATATACAATATAAATATAAAATGAGAAATGTAAAATATATGTAAAAATAAAGTGTGCGCTGTATAAATGGTAAAATGAGATCACATAGATCACACTAGCAAAGAATAAAACTATTGATGAGTACAGAGTCAGAGCCATAGGTGTTTGAACCCACCTTAACCTGTGCCAACTCTCCAGCGGGTGTCTGTGCACTCCGCCCGGCCAGCTTGCCTTTCGCCTTCAGCTCATCCACGGTCCTGTAGGAGTACTTGGGCTTCTTCTTCCCAGCAGGGTCCCTACGCCACTGGCCCAGCTCCTTCTGGAACTCCTGCTCAGACAGCAAAGACGAATGGAGCTTACATTTACATTCAGTCCTTTAGTGTAGCCATAGGAATCACAAAAGTACGGTTATATAAAAAAAATGACGGGAAAATGGAGAGATAAATAATCATAATATTAATACCTTCTCTTCCTCTTCTTCTGAGTCAACTTTGGGGAAGTCCTTCAGGCTTTGCTGGGTGCGTTCGTTGCCGTAGGCACCCACTGCTCCCTTGCCCTTACGCACCTTCGCCTCGATGGGGTTTATAATACCTACAGCAATGATAGCACACAGCCATGTCAGGCATTATCATGTATTCATGTTATTAGTGTGCTGTTGTTTTTACGTTTATATGTTCAACTGTGTCTAAACTCATAAAACACACGCACCTTGAGCATTCTTTCCCAGGCCTTTGCCTGGTTGGTAGCCCATCTTCTGCAGAAGTTTCTGTCCAATCCCCTTCGTGTGCTTCTCCCAGGTCCCGATGTCTTGTCCCGTTCGTACCCCACCAGCAAACCTTTGGGATTGGTTCCCACGGAAATGTCCTCCCTAGAAAAAGCATCATGTTTTATGGCCAATGAATTAAATAACCTAATAGGCTATGAAAATAGGCTAAGAAAAGACATAACACATAAAACATAAACAAAGAATAATGTCTTGTTTTGTACATTGTTATGTGCAATGAATTTATGGAATATCGCTTAATTGTTTATTATTCAACTTGGAGGCGTATCATATGGTGACTGCATGCTTCAACTCTGAACTCAGACGTAGTGACGTCCAATCAAATCAAATTAAAGTTATGACTCTTGTAGCCAAGTAAAACATACCGTCTGAAGTTTTTTAGGTGCAGCCACGCGAGAAGGTGGAGGAGGAGGAGGGGCAGCAGAACCACCATCATCTGAGTCATCAGAGTCCTCGGTGCCTTTCTGCTTCTTCTCCTCAGCAGCACTCTTACGCAGACCGGCACTAATAAAGTTCACCGGAGCCGTGTAGTCTTTGGACCTTAAAAAATAAACGCACATATTATTGGAACCAATTCATAAAAGATTATGGTTACAGTAGGATGTAATTGTATATATATTTATATTCTATGTACATTTTGTGGATATATATATATGCATTTTGTTCTATATTTCATGTTTACTCCTGACTGTACTTATGTGTTGATATTTCTCTATTTCTATTTCTATTTGAGCAGAATATGGTGACATACTTTTTGCCTCCAAAACTGGGCCTCTCGTCATCATCAGAGTCTCTATCTGCCCAGATGCCGTAGGTCGCCTGGTCCTTGGTCTGCCGGTGTCTGCGGCGCTCTGGGTTGAACTCATTGGCCAAGTCCCAGTCCGTCACCTCAAAACTCTCCATCTCCACCCCATCCTCCTCTTCGTCCCTTCGACCATACAAGTGGGACATGGACATGTCTGGATATCCTGGAGATCGTAAATGCCAACATTTTATTACAGCACATGATGGGGGACAAATACATGGTTTTACGCTGTAAAATGCTGAAATTAAACAAGCATATGTATTTATATTACGTACAATTATTGACCGTCATCGCTACATAGTAAAGTTATGTTTAATAACCTTATCATTGAAGTAAATAACAGAGTAAGTATGGGCGAGAAACATCAACATCTAATAGTGAGCACATGCTACATGTGGCTAAAATAGGGAACCACATTTGGACATTATTGCATCGGAAGTTAAAAATAAACGACACAAGTAGTCAAACATTATTCACCTGATTACTCGCCTTATCCGGGATATAAATTTATTTATTTATCCCTTTACAGAATAAAGACGGCTAGTTAACGTAGCTAACGCGACACCGGCGCAAATACTTCCTGTTGATGTCTGCAGAACCGGAAGTGTAAAAAGACGTGCCACACTGAAAGAAGTCCTACCCGAGTTCTACATGAAGTTATGACCACGATTCCCCTCTGTTGTTAAACACGTGAACGCATGACAAGTAAAGTACAGGTCTGATTTAATTTGAATGTATTAGAAAATATGTCTGAAAAGGAGGAGTGGCAAATAGCCCGGCGGAAGAAGGGAACATCGCGGGGATCTAAGGCGCACAAGGCAAGCCCAAGCTGTCAGGATCATGGATTTGTTCAGGATGAGTTCAACAGCAAGAAAACTCTTCTGCGGATAAGAGAAACTATGTGAGAGTAATAATACAAATTTATAAAAAGAAAGTTAATCTAATGTGCCCGCAGGCCTCCCTTTACTTCCACCATAAGCACATCCATTAACCCCTCCCCCCCCCTTTCTGTAGGTCTGAGTTGAAATGTGAAGACTTTTGGCTTGATTGGAAAAGTGAGTACCATTCACAAGATGAAGTTAGTGTTAATGAAAATACAAGTAGATCATCCTGCGTCAAATTAAAGTGAATGCTTGATACGTAATTATTGACACAGTTTACTGAACCCCTCTCCTCAGAGCTCCTGTTGTTGTCTAGCTCAGCGACTGCTTCAGCACCTTCATCAGATGGTGGGGCTCCTGAGTTACCTGTCGACCAGCAGGAGAAGAGCAGCACGGGCACAATAGATCTAGAGTGTGTTTGTTATGGTCTGGGCTCCTTCTCATCCTGCGTTTCAGCTCGCTACCAGCTGGCCATGTTGCTACTCCTGCTTGAGACTCTGCAGGTCAGATCATGCAGTGTTTTCCCAGCCTTTATAGGCTCCACAGCCCGTCAGTACGGCTCAAGTCCTCCTCCATCCACACCAAACCAAAAATTATTTTCCTTTGAACTAATATAATACAATTATCATTCAGCGTCATTATTAATTAAACATTATTTAAGTGGCCTAGGCGTTTGAACTGGAAGCTGAGCCGTACTTCTATTTCTGGTCTTAACTTTATTGATCAGTAACAATCCATATAATATTTAACAAATACAACAAATAATACTATTTCACGACATAAATAAAAGCAAAATCTTCCTACCCCACTGGAACCTTCTCACGTAGCCTACCCCTGGTTGGGAATCACTAGATTTGTTTAAATCAGTGCTGTAACATGCATTGTAAAACCGATTTGAAGCGCATTATGTCACGTTACCCGTCTCCCCCTAGATACCCCCCCGGCTCTGCTGGGTGTTTGACCCAGTGTTCTCAGCGGGGGAGAGGGGTGTGCTGAGAGAACTGGATCTCACTGTTCTCAGTGAGAACGAGGTACAGTGTTGAAGGTGTCAATATTGTGTTTTGGGTAACACTTTACATTACAATGTCCTTGTTACAGTGTGATTACACATGTAGTAAGCAATGCAACAACAACCTCTAACAGCATGTACTTAATATGTAATACCACACTGTGTAGTTACATGCTGTTCCATAACGTTATTCCATAACATATGTATGTATGTATAAGTATGTGTTGTTACATTGCTTATTACATAATATATTGCTTATTACATGGTACGTGTCTAATAATAATAATACTTGTGCTCAGGAGGGGAAGCGATTGACGGAGAGGCCCACCATCTTCTATCTGATGCATTGTGGGAAAGCACTTTACAACAACCTGCTGTGGAGGAACTGGAAGAGAGAAACTTTACCTCTGCTGACGATCATAGGAAACAGCTTCTCTGGCATCCAGCACAGGTGTGTATACACTATGTGGGAAGTCATTTTTAAATCAAGTAGGGGATGTATGAACTGACCAGGGGTGACAGTAGCTCAGGAGGGAGACCAGATCATCTGGCAACCAGAAGGTTGCTGATTCGATCCCTGAACAAGGTGTCCCTGAGCAAGACACCGGACCCTAACTGCTCCCTACAAGCTGGCTGTTCCCTTGCATGATGAACACCGCCGTTGGGGTATGAATGGGTGTATGAATGCACTGATTGTAAAGCGTTTTGAGTGGCCACAGGTTAGAAAAGCACTGTTGTATAAATGCAGTCCATTTACCGTCCTGCTTTCTGTGCTCCAATCAGAACAATAGAGAGGGAGTTTCAGCGAGACTACGGCTATATCACCCAGGCTGTGGCTGTGTGTGAGGAGAGACAGCTGCCCTGTCCACCTCGTCTGCTGGACGTTTTCAACGACACGGCGGTCATCACATTCCCCCCCAGCGGCCTCAGCAAACTCCCACAATCCACCTGGACAGACCCAGCCGAACCACAGTACAAGCACTGCCCCGATTTGGAGATCATACTGAGAGACACCCAGAGCTGATGGAGGAGCACTAGGTTTGTTGTGTTGACACGAGCAGATACTCTTAATGTGTGGCTGTGTTGCTGCATTAGTTCAATAGCTCTGTGAAGAGCCTTATGTTGTTTTACCTCTTTTCAAAACTTTTGTTGAAAAGTTAGTATTTTTTATTTAATGTACATTAAACTCAATGTTTATACTAATACGTTTTTGTTCTCTGTCTGTGTGCGTGCGTGCGTGTGATGTTTTGAAAGAGTACCAAGACTACCGGCTAAAAGGAAATCACTTTTTCTTTTTATTCAACAGCAAAATGTTTATTATTGAAAAATAAGTGTCCCCAATAAGTGAATCCCTCTCCCCATGTAACATATTCTGCCTCATCTTCATCGAGTCGGGGAGAAAACACTCCCATCTTTTCCACGTTTCGGTACCAAATGAAGTCCGATTTACTCTTGAGTCAACCCAGAGACATTTTGTAAAAGATTTAATATTGATGTGGGGGAAACCCAGCTCTGTGTGGTGCGTTCCTCTCACTCTTCAGGGACTCCGTTGACAGCCACACCGTTTTCTGCTCCTCCGTTGACGGTGACAGCGATTTCATTGGCTTTGGTGGCTTTTGCGTTGACCTCCACCAAGTGATCTTTCTCCTTCTCCAGCCCTGATTGGTTGTGGTTGTCGTCGTCATGGACTCCATTCACACCATTGCTCTCCTCATGTGAGCCTGACTTCTCCATCTCATCTTCTCCAGTCAACATCACCTCAGATGTTTGAACCGTCTCGGTTTCCTTGTCATTCGCTATGGGGAGTTTGGTGTCCTCTCCTGTGGACAACACGTCCGTGCTTCCATTCATAGTTTCTTGGAGCTCAACCTCTGGCAGTCCCTTGTCACCATCCTGACCATGTCCACTCTCTGTTTCTACATTCTCTGGTTCACTTGGACTCGGGTCTGAGGGCTCCTCTGTGTGACCGTTGACGGCTACACTGGGAGAGTTCTCCTCCGAGGGTTCCTTTGCTGGCTGGTTCCCCTGGCCTCCGCTGGGCTGAACCTCTTTAGGACACTCTGCTCCACCGTCACCATTCTCCAGGCACGTTTCTGCTCCTGCTTCTTCTTCCTTAGCAGGTGTTTTCTCTCCTTCTCTCTTACTCTTGGAGGTGGCAAGTCGCTCGTTGATTATCTTCACTTTCTCGGTTGCCTCCGCCAGCTTCATCTCCCAGAACTTCTTTTTGAATTCCTGGAGCCTGTCACTAAAAATACAAAAATTGGTGCAATCAATAAATCAATAAACAATATATCGTTTTATATCGTTCTTTCATATAATTATAGTATAATTATCATTGCAATATAACAAAACACCATATTGTATTTTATATATAGTTTGTAGTTAATGCTCACCTTTGGGCATTCTTTCGGATCCCTGTGAGCAGAACCAGCTGTTCCAGAATGGTTTCTGTGGATGGGTTTAGGCACTGTGGGAGGGATTGGTCCAGGGATGTTAGCACCAAACACTTTAGATTTAAAAACAACTATGGTTTTATTGGATGAAGCAGCATGTCTTACCTCTACGGTTTGCTCTGTCTGGTCGGAAGCCGCCTGTCTGAGGTTGCGCTCCACCCGCACGGCCTGCTGGGTAATGGTACGCAGGAACTCTGAGCTGCAACGTGTCTGTTTGTGATCCTCACCGAACTGAAAGAAAACACGACTATGAGAACAACACACACACTAACAAATGAGACTTCTTGCACCAGAACACAGTGGTACTGACCATGGCAGAGTAGGCTGCCAGGGCCTCTTTCTCGTGGCTCATGGCAGAGCGGTAATCCCCCTTACTGCACTGCCACTGGGCCAGCAGGTGATGACTGGATCCAGGGAAAAACAACGGAGGGGGGAGGAAGTATTTGAGTGACAGAGACTATAGCAGAGGTCTATAGGGGCTTTTAAACCCATCCAAGTAAAACAATAGACAACACTGTTCCTCTGTTAAAGGTGATGTAGGTAAGATTCAAGAGCTATTATTTCAGTGTCATTTGTTAGAAATGGCCGAGCCATCCGTCAGCTATTAGTGAGTGAAATACTCTGTGAGTTGATCTGTTTCTAGTTGACTGCGCCTGCCTCTGTATGAGACCATTTAGATTCTTGACCTCCTGGCTCCCGGCTCATTTCTGACCATTTAGGGCGTATTTTCCGTGATTGGTTCAGGGAATCCATCTTGCCTGTCAATCACAGGTGCGTTAAATGGAACACTTCTCAATGGTGGAGAAACTTAGGGAGGGAGGGAGCAGAAAGGGAGGGGATATTTCTTTGGTTGTTTAGATACCTTGCCCTCTTCCACTCTCTCTCTCTCTCTCTCTCTCTCTCTCTCTCTCTCTACAACTCTCAAATCTTACCTACAGCACCTTTCAAACACTGTATGTTGATTATAAACGTGCATTACTTGAACGCTGTGTGGATTTCCGTGGGGCCAAAGAAGGACATGTTGAGTTTCAGAGCGTTCTCCAGGTACTGTCCTGCTTGGTCCCCCGTCAGCAGCAGCCCAAGACAGCTCTGTGGGGCACAGACAAAGACTGCTCAGCGAAAACGATGGCAGAAGTACAACATAAAACTCTGCAGTCCGAAAGCCATTTCAAAAACATATCACGGGTGTTCTATGCACATTTCTCTGAAACATCCATAACTGTGCCCTGCTGTGCCTACTTGGACAACATTATCCAAAGCAATGTAAACTGGTACACCACGGACGCTATGTCTCCGAACCATTCTCTGAGCATTGTGGAAACCTGGAACCTGTGTGTACGCATGTCAAGCGG
>OMNO01071048.1:1802-12339 GCA_900303215.1 Trachyrincus scabrus | reverse complement strand
ACAATAAAAACAACAGATATCTTACGCAAAAAATCTTGAAACACTGAGTGTGTGTGTGTGTACCTGATGTCCATGGAGTGTATAGAGAAGTTTGCCCTCTAAAAGATCCATTATCTTCAAAGTGGAATCATCGGCAGCCGTGATCAAGAAGTTTCCAGATGGATGGAAAGACAGGCTGTTCACAGCACCACTGTGAACTGGAACACACACACACACACACACACACACACTTACAGAGTGACTGTCACAACAACAGTCACAACAACATGAGTACTAATGGTCAAGTGACTGATTGGTATTTAACACGTTTTAACTTTTCACTGAATAATAAATATAATATCGGCAAACCATTGGTCCTTCATTGAGGAAGAGATGTTTGGGGTACTTTGTTGCATGTAGCTGGGATAAAATAGCAGCGGTGCGGTGACTAGCAAGCAGCAATTGGCATTTAACGGATATCTAGCGCCCTCTGGTGGTCTTTCTAATTAGTAGGAAAAACGGATGGAAAACAGATGGAAAAAGAATAAGAACGATCTGCCAATTAGACAGGAGGGTAGCATGATAAAAAAGACAAGTTTCCATCGTGAGACAAGACAGAAACGTGTAAAAAAAAATGTAAAGTTAATATGCTAAGATCAGCTTTTACATAAAATATCGCTAATGACTTTAGAAGTCCAATTTTTTACAGATTATATGATAAGCTGTAACACCTGTAATGCCTGACAGCTGCTTTAAAGTGTACATGTATAGATATCTTCACGTCTTCTTTTGCCATCAGCAACGGTCCCGTCAATCCCCCAACAATCCTGAGACGTCACATTTGATGCAAGTGGTTTCAGACCAAAGCCTTTCCAAGGCCGGTCCTTACCTTGATAGTGCTGTAGCATCCTGTGGGTGCGGATGTCCCACACCTTGACCGAATTGTCCGTGCTGGCGGCTGCGATGCAGGTCCCACTGGGGTGGAAGTCCACGTGGTTTGCATAGCTAGAACGCAGAATGACGTGAACCAACGGCAGAGAAGATGAAAGCCTGAAGCAAAGTCAATTTGTTTCATCATGATTGCATCAAAATCATTGCTGGGTACAATTACGTTAAAGTAAAAAACAAAGAAAGTGAGTGTCAAATAATTATGCGTGTGACCCCCCCCCGGGGGGAAAAAACTTCTGAGGCTCACCCCGCGTGCTCGTAGAAGGAGTGGACACACTCCCTGCTGTTCTTGTCCCACAGCTTCACGGTTCTGTCGTCGCCCGACGACACAATCAGGCGGTCGTCTGGAGAAAACCTGTCAAAAGACCACGTCAGGAAGAAAACCTTTCCTCTCCTAAAAGCAGGCCTCCGTCTTATCCGAGAGCGGCGAGTCATGGAAATGGAACGCTTGAGGTATGAAAGGTTTGATTTGATGAAGATGTGGGAGAAAAAAGAAAAAAAAACACACTAGAAGCAATAGAAGACTTAGGAGTCAATTGTTAATTAGACATTAAAAAAAAACATAGCGTGTGTGTTGGGAGTTCATGTGCCGCCACCACCACCACGTGTGTGTGTGTTGTTGGGTTGTTGTTCATACTTGGCACAGCGGACCCAGTTGATGTGCTGAATGAGGGAGAAGAGGAACTTCTGTCTGTGGACGGTCCACACTTTGATGGTCTTGTCGTCGGACGCGGTGACGAGCCATTGGCCGTCGGCGGAGAAGCTGACGCTGCGCACGGTGCCCGTGTGAGCGCGGAACGACGTGGATTCGGCCTTCCTGCACATGCATTCAGACGCACACAAAGACACACACAAAGACACACACACACAATTACCAAGCATACTATGATCGCCAACTTCTATACTTCCATAGAACAAACACCTTAATTCTATGCATCATGCAAAATGGAAGATTTTGTCTGAGCTTTGTGCTCAGACGAGCAGGACACTGGAAATCAACAACTCAGAATTGCACCGTGCAAATCATCAAGCAATTTTCCGGAAATGTAAGCTGGAGGACGGAAAGGTGTACGCTGCAATTTCCCAGGACCAGACCTGGTAACAAGCCCGGATAAAATTAACCAGAATGGGCAGAAATGTGGATAAATGCACGATAATAGCCAGGAAGGAAACATTTACCAGGAAGCTGTTTTTCCTGTGACGTGCTAACACTTAGGTTTTCATGCAGGATATTAAGTGAAGCCTGAGTGATAAGTGAAGATAAGCATCGTGTCTGTGATTGGACAGGTTAGGAAACCAGGGCTGAACAAGCAGCAAGTACCAGGCGTTGGGCTTCGTGTGTTGAATGGGGAATCCACCCACAGTATAGGAAAAATTATCCCTGCAATGTTCTGTGACCTATCTGTAAAAGGGCCTTGAGAAGCCAAATTATGAACTCATTAGATGTATGTGTATAGCAAAAAAACTGCATCTCTACCGCTCTCTGTTTTTTACACACATTAGATTTATATGGCTTTCACACCCCGGTTATGGATTCTAAAACGAATCACCCTTTTTACTGAAAGAAAAGGAAAGACAGACAGGAAACAAAAGGTTAAGTGTAAGCTAGTTATACTGTAATCTGCAAAAAAAGAAAATACTTAATGAACACGAATGAATGTATATGTGCAGCATCTATTAAACTGTCGTTTTGGTTGTTTTTTTTAAACATGCGGCACTTGGCTGTGTCTGTGGCAGCGAGGGGAAGCTGTTTTACTTGGGTACTTACAGACTGGGAACCCAGAGCCGTACAGTCTTGTCTCTGGAGGCAGAGGCCACCAGGTGACCCGAAGGAGAGAAGTGGACACAGGTGACAGCGTCTTTGTGGCCCGCAAGGCGATACGACCTCATCTGAGGCTTCATGTTCCAGATCATCACAGACGAGTCCATGGAGCCCGTGGCTGAGAGTGCAGAGACGAAATGAAACAACTATATATCGAAAGCTTAGAAAAGTCCCAAAATCCATAAAGAAAACCACATGCATGCATTCAAAATTAACTAGAAAAAAGCACCAATTACCAATCTGTTTCATGTTACAGTTGATGTCCACGCATGTCACACTGTCCCTATGGCCTTTGAAATTCCTCTCAAGGCTGGGGTCAGACTGTACAAAGACACAAAGATTGACATTAACTAAAATCTATAGCTCAAAACATCAATGAAAAAAAAGTTGCCCGAGATATACCATTTATGAGAATTGCTCAAATTGCATAATTTCCAGAATGAAGAGAAGAAATCACAGTCAATAACAGTAACAGCAAGTTCACGTTTTACTATATTTACTAATAGACTAATCTAATAGGCCAATCAGAACTTTTATGAGGCGAATCAAATTTTCCACGGTATGAATCTTTGTTATGTTGAGTGGAGTTAATGCGTTTACTTTGAATTACGTAACGTGCCGCGTCACAATCCGCAACAGTTCAGCAACCAATGAGCTCTCACGCCTGCACTTAAGCGTTACGTCGCGTTAGCAACTGGCTCGGTTGCCAAGGAAATAAGACGAGAAGACGAGAAGCGCGCAGAGCTCGGTCAGCGGAAAAATACAATCTTTAGTGACTTATGATTAGGTTTGCGCGGAGATAGCGGACCCAGCGGACCCATGGCAGAGCTGCACATTATCGGCCACATCGTCGGGGCGAGCGGGTTTCCCCAGAGCAGCTTGTTCTGCAAATGGGGAGTTCATACGGGCGGCGCATGGCGGCTCCTCGCTGGCCTGAAGGAGGGTCAAACCCAGGTGGATTTCCCCCAGACGGGAGACACGGCCTACTGGAGCCACCCGGTAGATCTTCACTACACCACCAAAGGACTTCAAGGCTGGCCGAAGCTCCACCTGCAAGTCTGGCACCAAGACTCGTTCGGACGCTGCCAGCTGTATG
This sequence comes from Trachyrincus scabrus, assembly GCA_900303215.1. NCBI lineage: Eukaryota > Metazoa > Chordata > Actinopteri > Gadiformes > Macrouridae > Trachyrincus > Trachyrincus scabrus. The sequence goes on along the minus strand of OMNO01071048.1, from coordinate 8,494 downwards.
GCTACGGCTACTGCCATGTGCCGTCCAGCCCCGGACACCACCGCATACGATGTGCGACCTGGAGACCCCTGGGGTCTTGGCAGGAACAGTTGGCGCAGATGTTTGTCGGCGGGGGGCCACAGTTGCGCTCCCCAGACCTCATCTACAGCGGAGCGGACAGATACAGGCTGCAGACCGAAGCGATGGGCACCGTGGAGCTGGACCTCGGCATCATTATGAGACACTTTGACAAGCACGGCGTCGAGTGCTAGCAGTGGGACACGTCGTGTTGAGCTGAACACGAAGGGGACGGACTGATATGATATGATGAATGAACGTTTTTTAAATGTATCACACTATAGTTTTATACTTATTTTGTATCACGGATTTGTTTTGATGTGTGCTTGAGCTTTTCCTGAATAAAAGCAATTTAGCATTTTGTAATGCAAAAAGTTAAAGATGCTGAAGAAGATATTAGTGGGGTCTTAAAGATAAAGATGTGCGCATACAACTAGCCAGGACAGTACCCATAAGTGTATGGAATAATGACCTGATGTAGATACAAAAACAATTCTTAATTTAATAAAAAGTTGGGGAAGATTTACTGCTTGAGTTGCAAAACTTGCTCAATGCAGCCAATATATTTGTTCAAACAAATGGGAAACTATGAGTGCCTAAAGAATAACATCCACTTCATTAATTCATTTTTTTGCGATATATCAATTTGGTCTGAGGATATGCATGTGAGAAAATAGAAATGTTTACAGGGGTGATGGCTGCAGTAAACACATTAACAACACAGAACAACAAACTGTACTAGTGGCTGTCTCTCATAGCTATTAAAACCTGCTGAAATGACACTATATGCTATTTAGTGCCCTTCACCTAAGTCAGCATCAGGCTCAGTCTGTTCATGGCTATGAGGTACCCGTAATATCAATGTCCAAGGGAACGTATATAGGCCTATGTGCATTGACGGATGAGTGATTGAATTGAGTGGCTGTGAATCGTTCAGAATCAGTCTGTTTGTTTATACAGGACCTTAATGAGACCTTCAAACCTTTTAAATTATCATTCAATCAATATTTTGTATGAAACAAAAAAGACATCTTACAAGTCAGCAATCACCTGCGACTCCATATGTGCATATCAGGTGACCCCTGAAGTGGGGTGCTGACCCCCAATGTTGGCAAACACTGTCCTACAACTTGATAATAAGCTGTAGGCCAGTGTTCATAATATACAAGTTCATAATTAGAAATACGCAACAAAATACATATTTGAAGCACTAAAAATTAAGGTGCTAAGAAACCGTGTAATGACTCAGAGCCCTAGTTGAGTCCATCTTCTTAAAAAGGAAAATAACTCGAGAAGGAGACAAGAAAATGAAGTAAACTTTTACAAAATGTTCAACCCCTTTACTATGATCCATGACATCTCCAGGCCTGGACATGGAGATGTGAAATGCACAGGAAGAGTGTGTGTTTCTGTTGCTTTTATGAAGGTGTAATCACAGCAACTAGCACTACAGCTGGGTCTATAGTAGACCAAGTAATTCTAATAACTAGACAATATCACAATTGTAAACTCACATTTGATAAAAAATTACCACCAAAATAACACTAATCCAAAATACTGTTGGTGCATTTGACAAATAGCTTTTTCCATGTGGACACTGTCCAACGATCAACCTATACATCCCTACCTTATATAAGGTAGTAATACTCGATATTCTACTACACATGAGAGTATTCCTGCTACCATGACAGCTATTGGCATGTTTACCTGGTGAACAAAGCAACATTATGACTCGACCCTGCTAGTCTGAAAGGTTGCATTCGTGTGCTTACAAAGAAGCAGCGATCGATGCAGTGTTTGCACGGTTATTACACATATATTTCAGAATAGTTCATTTATGGTAGTTTGAAAACTAACATTTACAGCAGGTTGTAAAGACAAGACAGATGGACGCTAGTGGCGACTTGACAACAACTTACCAACGCGGAGCTCATCTTCCTCGGTGTTCAGTAAGGACCGCGATCGGTCGAATGAGTACCAAACGAAGCTTAATATAACGGCGTATATCTCGTTTCATTTGACAGAAAGGAGGGCGGTTAGCCGCTGGTCGGACAGGCGACCGGACAACTGTAAGCTAGCTACCTGTTGCCGACAACAAACCCAGTTTCAGTTTACGCGCCGGGATCGGCCGCTCAACTTCCGCTCACGGATTTAAAGGGAAAGTACACGAAATAAAGTCGCGTTACGACGTAAATGTGTTTGCATAAAAGAAATGCACCTTCGTTGACCATGTCGTTGCAAATCATTCTCAAATAATAATAATAATAATAATAGTAATTATCATAATAATAACTCAAATTATTCAAATGATTTCAGATGCCATAGCCAAATCCTGCCGCCAGGGGTCAGCAACGTCTAATACAGAGGTCGATTCAGGTCAATTCAACCATTCTATTTTTGTATGCATTTTAATTAGATATAATACGATTTGACACACTTTTTAATTACCCACGCATATATATATATATATATCATTTTACTGAACCCAGAAAGAGAGAACCTCTAAGACTGAATTAAGTAAAATAATTGACTTAAAAGTATCAAGGAAAAAAAGACTGTAGTCTAATTTATATTCCAACTAAAGGGTGACAGTGTGCACAAAAGATTGTTTGTGTGTATGTCTTTACACTCACATAGCCTACAAACATATGTAGACCTACGTGTTATATGGCCCATTGCCAGAGGCAACAGTCGTAGAGCATGAAGGCGTTAGTTATGCACTCGTGGTATCGCAAGATGCTTCTTGCAAAAAATTACATCCACTAAATAGCATACATATATGGTATACACTACCATACCATTTACCCATACACGGCTATTTTTAGAAGAGATGAACCAACCCCCTTTGACACCTCTACAATCATGTTCAGTTCAGTGCGTCTAACCGGCCTTAGGCCAACATTTCCATTATTTCGCCTTGCTTTTGCAGCCCACTGAACTGTTCAATCAAATGTTACACACTGTGCTTCAGTGTTCTTGGAACACTGAAGCTTCATGTGACTCTTGATTGCTAAGAAACCGTCCACGGATGTGTCTTCCCCATATGCCTCTCCGTGTCCAGTGTCAGTTTCTCTTAATGCAACAGATCCCTTTGAATCGCTGCTGTGCAAGCATGACCAAACGACCTCATATTGCCATAAAATAATGTGGTAGGCGGTTGGCGCACTTTTGTTTGGGATATTTTATTTATTGATGATTGATGATTTATTGATGATATGGTCAATAGGTTGATGTTGTTTTCCTGTTCTTTAAACAGAATCAAACAAACACACTTTATCATTAGGCCTACCTGTGGTCCGTTTGCCACACAATAGGAAGCATTTTAGCTCTTATACCAACATTATCCAAGATTAATATAACTAAAACTCTTAATGTTGTGTTCACTTCGGTCATACAAAATGGAGGAAAAACAAACCAAGCAATATTAATACCCCCCAGTAGGCCACACTAAAGCACAATATTTTATTCTGTCTGGAGATACATTGAAATACACAACCAGGATAGGACATACAGGAAATAGTGAATAAAACGGTATAGTTCCTGAAAACAGTGAACGGAATGAGGAAGAACATTTTTCAGAGCATAATTATACTTCCAAGACAATTGAACAGGGTGTGTCTCTCTCTCTTTACTGTGAACACACACACACACACACACACACACACACACACACACACAAAAGCACACGCCTCTTCAACCTCTTGAAACCTTATCAAATGCTGGCAGGCAGGGCCGGGGTTGTACTGAATCAAGGTTCATATTTTAAATGCTTTAGTTAGTTAACAGGTTGACCATGTGTTATAGTCATAATGATCTGTTTCATTGTTATTCAGCGCTCAACGCTAACCCTGCTTCTGCAACACAACATATTTGCATCTCTGTCTATCTTCTATTTAAAGCATCACTAAGAGTCACTGTATTCCAATGAGGACTTTGCTTAAACAATGGTTGAAATGGTGGATGTCTATACACTGAGCTGTTTCGTTGACTTTAACAAGCTGCTGTCTTATTCTTATAGGGCCAAGCACTTTGACTTTACGATGTTTGATTATTACATTTTCCAGTCTGGTTGACCAGAATACATAATAATACATAATGAAAATGTATCTCTCTCTGCTCTCTGTCATAGTGTTGAAAATTCACAGTTATTACAGAGTTGATATATATGTATATATACATATATATGTAATGTCATTAGGCTACTGAATCTTTTAATGTTAACACTTCATTGACCATCTTTGGCAACCAAGTCAGCCGTGGAAGAAAAATAAAACTGGCTGCTATTTTTAGAGCGCCTCACAATGACGTTTTGGAGAGCACAATATTGAATGGTAATTTCCCAGCGTCTGTTCCACGTGTAAGCAATGGTGTCAAAGAAACAATAAAGGACTGACGACTTCTTTTGTTTGAAACTGTACCAGCAAATGTGCAGACAGACGCTCATGTACTGTCTTCACCTTTACTGGTTGCAGTAAAAAACATAGGCCACAATGGCATTGTGTGGCATCTGTAGCACTGCTGAGTTGTTGTGTTGAGTGTGCTGGTGAGGCAGATCGTTTGTGTTAATACTTTACTGATAATAATAATATTTGAACAATGTCATACACAGGCAAATACGCCCAATTCTCTGCAAACACCCAAAACCATGCCCACAGCCATCTCTATGAACTGCATTATGCAACTGTGGAGTGTGTGTGGTTGCTGGCTGGTTTAAGCAGCCACACCTGGTCCGAGTCTGACTGATTAGACTCTGGGGCTGCTGGGTGAGACTGCACACCTGTGGGGCATTAGCCAATCAAGGCTCACAGGTTAAGCCAGCCTCCAGCACTAGCACTCAGGTGGAGCTCTAGCATGTCAGCACGTACTACCTGCTCTGCTTGTTCAAACTATTGGAAACTTTACAATAAACCGGTTTAATCATCAGCTGCCTGTGTCCTGCTGTTGGAGGAGCCCTAAAAAGCCATTATAGTTGACTTGTTGCAGGGGGAAACTGCCACAGCAACAAAATACATCATGAATATAAAGAACATATCACACAAATACAAGAAACAACAAATAAATAACACAAATTAAATACAAATACAATAGGAAAGGTCAAAGTCATCATTAGACATTAGGCCGAGTCAAATCTAGAAGGCTGTGGTAAAGTGAAGATCAACCATAGAGATATGTTTAATTATTATAACAATTATCTATATGTAACCATTATAGCTTTTATATATATGTAACTATTATAACTGTTTTGTATATGTAACTATTGCAACTATTAGGTATATGTAACTATTATAGCAGCTAACTATTGTAACTATTAGCTATGTGTAATATGTAAATTATAGCTGTTATAACTATGTAACTAGGCCTAGTTCAGCTAGTATAGCTGTTATATATATATGTATGTAACTATTGTAGCTGTTATATAAATGCACCTAGCTGTTACATGAAACTATTACAACTATTAGCTATTTATTATACTGGTGCACAACATATGTTACAGCGTTTACTTCTGTCAAATAAATACTCAAGAAAACAATTGGAAACGTTATCTATCAGGGAAACCTTTAAATACTGCGAGACAGATGGCGTAGTAACTGGTTGTCACTGATATAGACGGTAGGTCTACAATAAAAGTTATCCTTTCTGGTAATATCTGGTCTTCTTATCTTATCTGGTACATTGCTTCCTACTTGAGGTGAAATCTTCTGCAAATGTTCACACTTCTTGTTGAGCTGAGTTAAGGAAAATGTCACGGCAGACACCAGTATATCATGAAATAACTTTGTTTATCGTACACAAATGCATTTGGTAAAGTGAAAAGAGAAACGCTCATTTACATCACTAATTCTAATCACATGCAACTCTAAAAAGGCATAGGAACAGCTGCATTCATTTAGATTATAATAGATAAAGTCTTACTATTCATACATTTATCAATCATGTGTTGGTTTACTTGAAACACAAATAGGGTGTTACATCATGATATATAAGCTACAGCAAGAGAAAGAAGATTTGTCCACAATAAAGTATAAAAATACATAATACAAACACATTTTTGTAATATTTCCACCATGATTTGCAGAGTAACTTTGACTGATGTGTTGCGAGTTCTTTCTTGTCTCTGGTCGGCTGTAAAGCCGCTGGCACGCATGTCGTGACTGCACTGTGTTTATGAACCTTGATGCTATCAGCAGGCCTTCAAAATACCCCTTAGGCCTACTTACGGTTTTAAATAAAAAAAAACGTTTTTTGTTCACTATACATAATTCATTATTCTAAATACTAATTTGCCTAAATGATAATGTACTGGTTTAAAATAATGCCACTGAACACTGACACAGTACACAACACCTTTAATGACTTCCCAGAAAGTCTGGATTGACGAGTGAAGTACCGAGCATTGTTACGTCAGCCTCAAAGTGCTTGCTTCCTTCTTCCTGGTTCAGCCAAAACAACCCTGGACTGCCAAATATTTAGTTTGTGGTCAAAGAGTGGAGGAAAGGATTACATTATATGTTTTACATTCACAGTAACGATGCTAATGAAACTAGTTTTAAAATGTACCACGGCAGCAGCCTATAAAGGCTACTATATATACATTAATATATATATATATCCTACATTTATTTGTATTTCTTCCC
>OMNO01071039.1:0-10177 GCA_900303215.1 Trachyrincus scabrus | reverse complement strand
TACTGAGCATGTGCGCCCCAACCCTCCTTCTCACCCTCCCTCCGTAACTGGTCTGAGATACTCTGCCCCAGAGTATATAAACAGAGATTTCTGGTGAAATACATAACACATTTTATACATATGCTACATGTGCACAGTGCAGACTCCCTAAAGGCAAGACGTCATGCTGGGGTTTATTTGCATGATCAAGTCCACTACATTAAGTGAGATGAGCTCATGATCAATGCTGATTGATACCCCTGAATCACTCTTCCCTGACTATCTTGTACAGTTTTTGACAGAAATCATTGGTTGCATTTACAAACCACCAGGGAGTCTCTCATGCAGCCTTGGAAAAAATTAACCAAAGAACCAAAAGTGTGTTTTCTTCTAGGTTACTTCAATATTCATCTCCAAAACAATCAGACACATTCACTCACTGCTGATTTATTAAATGCATTATACTCCAACTCCTTGTATCCTCTAACTTTTACATACAATAGTGACTTCAACATCTACAATCCTAACTCCTGCCACTTCTCAATCATCCTACTTCCCAATCGTGTCCAGGTCTGTACTTTCTGCTTTGGTCTGTTTTGCTGTGTGCTACCTGCCCTTTTGCATTACCTAGCGATCTTTCTTCCCTGGGAAGGGGGCTAGGTAAGCTGGGGGTACCATTTACATTTCACACATGTAGAAAACCCTTGTCTAGAAACACTAGGTAAGCAGTGGATGCCACCCACTAGGCTAGTCAGAGTTTTTGTTCTTTTCTTTCACACAAGCTTAGCTTGGGTACTACTACCTTTAGCAGTAGTTTTGTTTTGCTAAGTTGCTTTCCTTTGGCTCCACAATAAATATGCTTTTACTTTTCGGTTGTACTTTTCAGTGTCTCTTCAATGTTTTTCACCTCTGGTTGTTAAGTTACTTCCTTTAGCCTTTAGACAGTTTAAAGGGAACGTAACAGTAAGCCATATTTGTTTTATCGGAAAATGATCACTAGACAAAGTCTCATTGGGGGGGATTAAAAGCTACAGGAAAGGGACTATTCAATGAAATGCCACAGACCATAAATACCTCAAGTATAATTATTAATGTATATTATAGAACTTTATCTTCATTTATCCTGTGTAACCAGTAGATGTATATACTAGTACTTGTATACATGTAGCTGGTAGGTATCACAGTATCAGTACCAGTTCAAATACATAATTCTGACCTCAAATGTTCACAATCAAGAACATTTGTGCAAGACCTGACTGGGTTATCACATCTGGGGACTTTCCGGGTATACCATACCATGTGGGTCCCTATTAACACATACACAAACATCTTTGTGGCAGTCCCACTGCCAACATCAGGGATATGAATGAGCGTTGGCGGTTCAAGCGTCTTTATTTTGACTTCCAATACGGGGGGACACCGCGTGCCAACAACCCCCTAAAACCGTGGTATGCAAAATGATATCCAATACAATAAATACAATGTCTCTATAATCATGTCCACGGCAACCGGGAATGCCCACAGCAACTCCTTCACTGGACGTTGAGGATCCAGTCTCCCTGCGGGAGAGAGCAAAACCACGTATATAGCCGAACTCATTAGGCTCATTACCCACAGTCGCATCGATCCCGGGAATCAGCCGCCCCACTCCCCTTGTTTGCAGCCCGATACCAAGCCACGCCCCCTTCCCTCCACATATCCCCACCACCCGACTTAGGCCGGGGAGCTGTCCGGCCGACAGCCAACTCCCCCCCTTGCTCTGGCAAGCGGGAGAGGAAGTCAGCCACCGCCATCTGTGCCCCCGGTCTATGGATCACCTTGAAATTAAACGGCTGTAAAGCGAGATACCAACGGGTGATCCGCCCGTTGGTGTCCTTCATGGTGGAGCCACTGAAGCAGAGTGTGGTCCAAGCAGAGGGTGAATGAGCGCCCCAGGAGGTAGTAACGTAGGGCGTCGACCGCCCACTTGATAGCCAGACACTCCTTTTCCACTGTGCTGTACCTCACCTCTCGGTCCACGAGTTTACGGCTGAGGTACAGCACCGGACGATCCACACCCCCCACCTCCTGGGACAAAACGGCCCCCAGCCCTCTGTTCGATGCATCCATCTGCAAGACAAAAGGAAGCTTAAAGTTAGACGTGAATAAGAGCGGATCTCTACAGAGAGTCTGTTTAATCCTTTCAAACGCTACCTGGCACTGCTCGGTCCACTGGACCGGATCTGGAGCACCCTTTCGGGTGAGGTCGGTCAGAGGACTGGTCAGCTCTGAAAAGGCAGGAATGAACCGCCTGTAATGACTAGTCAGTCCCAGGAATGCCCTCACCTGCTTTTTGGTCTCAGGCCGTGGACAGGCTGCGATCGCCTCAGTCTTGTCTACCTGCAGGCGCACCTGCCCACCCCCTAAGTGGTACCCCAGATATCGACCTCCCTCCGTCCAATTACACACTTCTTTGGGTTGGCTGTGAGCCCCGCCCGCCTCAGAGACTCAAGGACCGCCGCCACCCGCTGAATATGCTGCTGCCAGGTGTCACTATGAATGATGATGTCATCAATGTAGGCAGCCGCATATTCAGCGTGCGGCCGCAGCACCCGATCCATGAGACGTTTAAATGTGGCCGGGGCCCCGAACAACCCAAAAGGAAGTGTCTTAAACTGGTATAACCCATACGGAGTGGAGAAAGCCGGGAATCTGCCAGTAGCCTTTGGTTAAATCCAGTGTCGAAAAAAAACGAGCCGTGCCTAACCGATCCAGGAGCTCGTCGACCCGAGGCATCGGATACGCATGGAACTTTGACACACTATTCACCTCGCGATAGTCAACACAGAAGCGAATAGACCCATCGGACTTGCGGACCAGAACGATGGGGCTAGACCACCCACTGTGCGACTCTTCTATTACCCCCATTTCCAGCATGGCCCTTAATTCATCCTTCACAATTTGGCGTTTATGTTCAGGTAATCTATACGGCCGCGACCTAACAGTCACGCCGGGGGACGTCTCAATACGGTGATCAATGAGTGAATTGCGCCCCGGCAGAGGAGAGACGTTGTCAGCAAAACTGTGCTGCAACTCGGCGACCTCGGCTGCCTGACGAGGAGAAAGGTGTCTATCACAGGGGACCGGGGTGGATTGGTTCGATTTTTGGATCTCCGGTCCCAGCTCACCCTCCTGAATTACTGACGTCGCCAGCGCAACCGGGCGCACCTCATTCCATCGTTTTAGGAGATTGAGGTGATAGATCTGTGCTGCCCCCCCTCGGTCAGAACGCGCAACCTCATAGTCGACGTCCCCAACCCGCCGTGTAACCACAAAAGGTCCTTGCCACTTAGCGAGTAACTTTGAGCTGGACGTAGGAAGCAATACAAGTACCTTATCTCCCGGTGCAAATTGTCTCAGCCGAGTCCCTCTGTTGTACAGCCGCTGCTGACGTTCCTGGGCCTGGAGCAAATTCTCTCGTGAAATCTGTCCCAGTGCCTGAAGCTTTGCTCACAGGTTCATTGAATTTCGTCTTTGCTAGCGCTCGGACATTCCTCCTAGTTTTCTTTAATTAGGTCCAAGACACCCCGAGGCCGCCTACCAAACAATAACTCAAATGGGGAAAACCCCATGGAGGCCTGGGGAACCTCCCAAACTGCAAACAACAGAGGGTCGAGCCATTTGTCCCAATTGCGACTATCTTCATGCACGAACTTGCGCAGCATGGATTTTAACGTCTTGTTATACCGTTCCACCAGACCACCGGTCTGGGGATGGTACACGCTGGTACGAATTGATTTAACCCCAAGTAACCCATAAAGTTTGCGGAGTGTACGTGACATATCTCTTTCGGAATTCCGACTTGGGAGATAAGGTGAAACAGTGCCTGCGCTACGCTCTTTTAGTGGAACTGCTACGCTCTCGTAGTGGAACTGCCTTGGGATAATGGGTTGCATAATCAACAATGACTAGAACAAATCGGTATCCCTGTGCGCTGCAGTCTAATGGCCCGACGAGATCCATCCCAATTCTCTCGAAGGGGGTCTCGAATTAATGGAAGGGGGTGCAACGGCGCTTTTGGGGTGGCCGGAGGGTTTACCAACTGACATTCGCGACAGGACGCACACCACCGACATACGTCTGCGTAAATGCCCAGCCAATAGAAGCGGGCCATGAGATGATCGCGTATTTTATCGCAGCCTAAGTGACGTGTGATGAGCCGCGGCTTTTTGGAACGAGCAACTCACTTCTTCTCCTGACTGTGTGTCACGACTGATCCTATATAACCTGTCCCTGATGATTATAAAGTGTGGGAATGTGACCACCGTGCCTGGGCGTACCCACTGACCATCAATGCGTATCACCTGATCGAAGGCTGAGCGTAGAGTCTCATCCCTTGACTGCTCGAGGGGAAAATTCCCCACTAGGGGGAACCGCGGGACCGTCAAAGCCTCCGCCACCGGCTCCTCTGGCTTCCCCGGCTCCTCCTCCTCTCGAGCCGTGCCGGACGAGCTCGCATCACCGCTGAGCACGGCGCACATCCTGCATGTCCCTAGCGGTTGTGCAAGCGCTTCCCTCTTCCCTCTCGAAACTACCCTATCGAAGCCCGGGCCAATCTGTGCCTAATAATAGAAGACGCGACAGGCGGGAACTAACCGCAGCCTTCACCCTATGCTTTTTTCCTCTGTGTCTAATTTCAATGGTCACACCGGATAACTATGCACATCCCCATGCACACACTTAATATCCACCCACGACGCCTCCAATAAAGCCTCAGGCCGAACCAGACTTTGGTGGATCAAGGTCTGTGAACTCCCCGAGTCCAGCAAAGCCTGATATATACCCCCTTGCATCCTTACCGGAATCCGATATTTACCCTCCTGATCGGGGCAGAGGCTGACGCCGCGGCGACTCGGACCACCTGCCTGACTTCCATAGCCGGGCATTCTTTTTGCCAATGGCTGAGCCTGCCGCAGTGCCAGCACTCCGACCCCAGTGTCTGAGGGACTCCCTGTGGAGGCCCCGGGACCGAGGCCGAGACTGGATCCTGTGGGAGAAAACCGGGGGGGTTAGAGCGAGGCCGGGGAAGAGGGGGAGTGGGCGGTGCCCATGTGTGTGTGTGAAATGGAGGCGAGCGGGGCAGCGGAGTGTGTGTGCCAGGAGTAGGCTGCTGGAACTGGGGCGGGGTCCAGCGCCGGTCCACGGGCACCCGGTGAGGGGCGGGGGCGGGCCGGAAGGTTGATCCGGACCCTGCCGTCCCCTCCTGATTGTCTCGGTCCCAGTGCCAGGTGGTCGTTGGAGGTGGAGTGTGGCAGGCCCCGGAGGAAACGCTCAAGCGCGACCTGCTCTACCACCTCCTGGCTGGACCATTCCTCCGGGCGAAGCCACCGGCTCGCCGCCTCCAGCACCCGCTGGGCGTAGGCTAACGGCCGGTCTCCCGGTTCCAGCTGCATCTCCCACAGCCGCCGGCGATGGTCTTCGGGGTTGAGGCCGAGCCAGTCGAGGAGAGCCCGCCGGATGTCGGTGTAGGCTGTGCGGGAGGTAGCGGGAAGGCCGTGTGCGGTGGTGAGGGCCTCCCCGGACAGCAGGGGGAGCAGCCGGACCCCCCACTGAACCGGAGGCCACCCGCACGCCTCGGCGGTGCCCTCAAACACCTGGGGGAACGCCTCCCCATCATCCCCCGGCATCATCCTCAGCAGGGAGATGTCCAGGACCCTCGTCGAGACGTCAGGGTCCTGCTCAGCCTTCTCCCGAGGTGCGGCGAGGGTGGAGCGGCGGAGAAGCTCATGGGTCGCCGCCCGCTCCTCCGCCCTGTGAGCCGCCACCTCCCGCAGAGCCTGACTCTGCTGTTGAACCATTTCTGCCACCAGCCGTAGGACGTGGCCAAGCGGTGACTCTCCCCCTTCCATGATGTCCCTGTTCAGGTGCCACTGTTGCAGTCCCACTGCCACCGTCAGGGATATGAACGAGAGAGGAGAGAGCGTTGGCGGTTCAAGCGTCTTTATTTTGACTTCCAATACAGGGGGACACCGCATGTCAACAACCCCCTAAAACCGCACAGGTATGCAAAATGATATCCAATACAATAAATACAATGTCCACGGTAACCGGGAATGCCCACAGCAACTCCTTCACGTGGACGTTGAGGATCCAGTCTCCCTGCGAGAGAGAGCAAAACCATGTGACTATATAGCCGAGCTCATTACCCACAGCCGCGTCGATCCCAGGAATCAGCCGCCCCACTCCCCTTGTTTGCAGCCCGATACCTATTGATTTCAATTAAAAGTAAGGAACTGAATTGCATGTTTTATAGTATCAATTTAACAGAAACAGTATGGATTTTAAGATGGTAGCAAAGCCTGGACAACCTTACAGTATATGTTTAAAGACAGTGTCTTTTTCCCTTGCAATTTCTCCCTTCTGAGAGTGTGTATAAAACAACGGGAACCATACATGAGAAGTCCATGACAAACAAAATGTTCAAAAAGCTTAAGAGGCCTCAGCCAGCTACAGCAAACCGTTAAGACTCTTTGACTTTACCATGTCATATAGTTATGCCATTAAGCCTTTTTTTCATGTGTATTAACTCTAACCCTCACTATGTAGGCTCTGGACCAACCAACTGTGACCGAGCCAGCAGTCAGACCAAAATCGGGCCCTGTTTCACAGGCCAGAGGAGTCCCAGACAATTATATGTAAGTGACAAACTGCAATGTTTTTAAAAACACAGCGGGTCAGTGAGATCCATTGTTAGGGGTTTAATTTTGTAAAGGTTTTGCCTTTGGAGCTGTTATGAGTCATTCTTTGTATCTTTCATTCTCAAGTGAAAGCACCGAAAGTTGTGGTATGTTTCCTATGATAATGTCTACATAAACTAAATCACACATTGAATCACACAAAAACGGAAGATGTTGGGTCATGGACTGGGTCATAGTTTCTCTTCATTCAGCTTTTGCAGCATTCAGCCATCTAAAATCATAGTAATTCACTTTTCTGACTGTCTAATCCAGACTATGGCCAAATAAACCAACAGCATTGAAGAGGCTAGAAGAAAGACTAATACTGCCAGAGCATCAAGTATGGCAGTAAGTAGATAGTTATGACCACCTGTACACACAATAGGTTGATGACCAATTAATTTGACTCATCTTTAACAAAAAATAATGTTTTTTCATTGTATTCATAGATCATTGTGACAAGTGCATGCTCAACAAGGTCAGGGATATTGCAAGGCCCTGTGCAAAAAAATGTTAACCACCTTGTCAATAAACAGTATAAACTTCTCCCTAAAGCTTTGATGGCAGTGCCAGGATCAGAGGTGGCAAAAGTACACACATTCTGTACTTAAGTAGAAGTACTGATTCAACTTTTTAGTTGAAAATGCAAATATTTAATTTTAAAAAGTCAAGTCCTTTCGAGTCATCTGTCTCAAGTCTAAGTCAAGTCTCAAGTCATGAATACCAAGTCAAAGTCAAGTCTTTCATCAATGTTAGTCAAGCAAGTCTCAAGTCCAAAAATGTGCGACTCGAGTCTGACTCGAGTCAAGTCATGTGACTCGAGTCCCCCACCTCTGATCCCCACCACCCAAATATCTTTAACAGAAAGACAACAATGTGGAAAACATAATCCTGAGGCCCCTTCAAAAACAGGGGAGTAACTTCTTTTAAGGCATACATTACAGGACTACCAAAACCTCTTGTTCAGCCTCAGCAGAAGCTGGTTCTCAAAGTTCTTTGCATTGAGGTTTTTAGCATTGCAGGACTGATTTTTACACCCAAAATGGCACAAAAATCAGTCCTGCAGTGCTAAAAACCGTCTCACAGGCAGCTGAGGCAGGTAGCGGTGTGTTGAGCTTCAACGACAAATTGCACACTGCTGGGAAAGATTTCAAGACAGCCATGTTATCAGCTGGGCAGGTCAGGTAGGACTCCAGCTGCTTGGCGTTTTCTTGAGCATTGCCCTGCTTGATGGGGGAAAAGAAGTCGTCTTCCTCTGAAGATTGGGAAGTGTCACCTGGTTGCACCACAGGTTGCTCCTTCAGATGGCTTTTGATATAGTCAAGGCCTATGGAATACAAAACCAAAGAAGGATTTCATAATTTCCCCCCATAAACATCACCTTTGTAATACCTAGATAAAAAAATTTGATCATGGAATTAGATTACAATGTTTTAATGCTAAGATGTTTTGTAAAATTATTTTTGATACACAAAACATGAAGATTAGCATAGGCTTCTAATTTTGTTTGCACAAGTGAATGTGACTTTTACTTGCTATTGCATGAAAAACAATTGCTCAGTATGTCATGGACACTTCATATGCCAAAATTTCCGCCATTATCTTCAATAAATGTAAAGCATAAACAAACGGTGCAACACTTACCAAGTTTAAGGATGCCTTCGTCACTTGTCCAACATGTCTTAAATTTCAGGACGAGAAGGGCAGCAGCAATCAGCTCTGGATCCACAAGCATCTCTCCGAAATGCCGGTCAAGTCCTGCTTGCAGAGCATCCACCAACGGCCTACAGTACTTGGCTAAAATGTGAATATGCTGGAGCTTAGCTTTCAGTATTGTAATTGTAGGTACCAGCCATCCCATTTGGACATTGGCCTCTCCCTGTAGAACATCGAGCGCCTTCGCAAATGGGCTCATGGTCTTCATGTATTCAGTGAGAAACGCAATCTCAACAGGAGTGAACCTGTCCAAAAAAAACCTAAAAAACAATAACTACAAAAAGCCCATGTTTACATGATGGAACACATGACTGCCAGCTACAATTAAAACTGCCCATTTTTAAAAGGAGATGGACATCAGTTAGTGACTACCTTAGTTAGGAATCTTGTACTTTATTGTTTTGATGTGTAGCCTATATAAATATAGATGTGTGTGTGTGTGTCTGGATGGTATTATTTCAGTTTGTCAAGTGAAGCCCAATCTCAAGGTGATTTTGTTTTGTAATGTTAATGGCCTGTTAATGTGTGTTAATAGAAAAAAATATAAAATAAACAAATGACCATATGACCATGATTATTTAAAGTTTGGATTTTCATGGATTGGTAAAAATAAAAAAAATTAGGCAATTAACTTCGGAGGAGTCCGCGATTTTGGCTCACTGTCTTTCAGAGGCTGTAGTGGGCTCAGTTTTAAAGCTAGGGTGAATATATATCATATCATATTAAAGCTGTTTTTATGTTCTCTGAGGGGAGGCTCACTGTCCCACACTTTGAAAACCCCTGCCTTAGAGTATTTGTTTTTCAACAAAACCAAGAGCAAGCTAATGTTAACGTTACTTTCATTATGCTAGCAAAGAAAAGTGTTTCAATAGCATTGCTAACATTACAGGCATTGCAAACTTTGTAAACTGACTATTATTACAGAAAATAATAAATTAGCTAATAATAACAACGGAAAATACGGCTTTATCTACCTCAATGTGTTTTTTTAAAATTAGAAGGCGAATTCTTGAAGGCCAGAAGTTTGTGGTTCTTGGGTTTGCATAATACACACCGCATTCGCCAAGAATCGTTTTTCGAGCCCACAACCTCGAACATCTCCTTCAAATAAGGCCATGGGTGGGGAATGTCTTGCTGCTCAGCGGAATCGTCTTCGTCAGTAATGACTTGACTCATGTTGATGTCGCTGATGGTACTAGCGTTACTTTTTCTCCCAGTCATGGACATGACACCTTTAGCCCTTTCTCCCGTAACGTCTCTGCCTAGCTATTTCGTTTCGATTTGTCTTTTACGTCGCATTCGTCTATTTATGTCTGTCATAATGATATGCACACAAAGGGGTCGTCTTTAATTTGTAAATAAAATAAAAATAATCGATAATTCACCTCAAATGCATTAAAACTAAAGTAACAAGCCTGTTTTCAAAATGTAAGAAGTAGAAAGTACAGATATTTGTGTTAAAATGTAGGGAGTAAAAGTAAAAAGTCGTCAGAAAAATAAATACTTAAATAAAGTACAGATACCTGAAAAATCTACTTAATTGTACTTCGTTACTTCCCACCTCTGCATATAACCCATATCGGGTTCAAATTTCAGGCCAAATAGCCTAATCAATAAATGAATAGCCAAACAAAATGGCTGCATTTTGTTTTCTTTTACAATCAAATCTATGGTGCAAATAAAAATCTACAACATGGGTTACGGTATTTTTAGTATTTAACAATATCCAGTGGCACCATTCTACATGTTCGTACCTTTGGCGGTAA
>OMNO01071019.1:6537-18544 GCA_900303215.1 Trachyrincus scabrus | reverse complement strand
GTAGAGTAGACTATATAGACAGACTATATAGACTAGAGTAGACGTATATAGACAGTAGACTATATAGACAAGAGTAGACATATATATAGACAGTAGAGTAGACTATACACAGTAGAGTAGACTATATATAGACAGTAGAGTAGACAATACAGACAGTAGAGTAGACTATATAGACAGTAGACTATATAGACAGTAGAGTAGACTATATAGACAGTATACTATATAGACAGTAGAGTAGACTATATAGACAGTAGAGTAGACTATATAGACGAGAGTAGACTATACAGACAGTAGAGTAATTATATAGACAGTAGAGTAGACTATACAGACAGTAGAGTAGACTATATAGACAGTAGAGTAGACTATACAGACAGTAGACTATACAGACAGTAGAGTAGACTATACAGACAGTAGAGTGACTATACAGACAGTAGAGTAGACTATATAGACAGTAGACTATACAGACAGTAGAGCAGACTATACAGACAGTAGACTATACAGACAGTAGAGTAGACTATATAGACAGTAGACTATACAGACAGTAGACTATACAGACAGTAGACTATACAGACAGTAGAGCAGACAGTGGAGGAGTACCTTGGGCGAGGGCTCACTCAGCTTGTACTTCCCGTTCTCATTCCCGTTGGCCAGCTCCTGGTGTCGGGGGTGGTAGCCAGTGCCCTGGATGAAGGCCATGTAGTCGTTGTAGGAGCAGGTGGGCCCAGCCAGGATGCTCATGAAGTTACAGTTGTAGCTCAGGTATTCTAATAAGCTGGGCATCCGCCTAAGAATAAAACAGAAAACAGACAAAGGCTGATATATGACACACTAGAGAGATGACATTGAAACAACAAACACACTGCCAGACAGAACCATGGTATCCTTGTTGACCTCATGTTTATTATTATTATTACATGTAATCATAAAATGATGGTAAAGAACAGCAATTTGCAAGTCAAAACTGGAACATTTGGACAATACACATCGTTTTCAACATGACCTGTTCAGTTACATATATGCTGTTACATTCCCGGTTTATCATGTTGTTGGAAATTGTCCCCGACCTGGCATTAACACTGAAGGTCCTTAGCTTCCGTTTCTGTACGGAGACTGTATTGTATATACCGTGGCTCATCATGCCTGCTGGAGCTGATGGGGGAACCTGGAGTGTGGGGTCGCTCCTCATTTCCTGCTGCACTGTGCTACTGAACTCACAGGCTGAGGCTAGGGTTCTCATTCTGATTGCTTTTTCTTTGCCAACCGCTGTGACCATTTTCAGTGACTAACTCACAGGGTGCACCGAGTGCCCCTGACTGGGGTTTTGTGAGGCTCGCTCGGGTTATCAGGTGATGATCAGCTGAGCTAACTTGATATTGGCTGTCCTCCTCCATTAGTCAGAGCAGCTATTGAAATGCACTACTGCCATGGTAACAGTGCAAACACAGTCGAATCACAACCATATCTAATTTAGACAGACAAATCCTAAATGTGTGTTTCGTATTTAACCAACTATTTTTGTAAATGTTTTGTGTCAATTCTTATATACTTTCCTTTCTGCACTGCTAGCCCAGAAAAAAAGGAGTAAAAAACAATGAAGATTAGAAAAGAGGATGAAGGCATGTGAGCCCTTCTACAATGTGGGTCACATGATGTGAAATCACATCGCAGTGACCATGTGGTTACCTAGTTACCAGAATAACTCATTCAGAGGGTGGATAAGCACTTGGTATGACCGTCCCAACAGAGCAATGCTATTGATATGAAGACCAATGGAGGACAGGAAGACTCTAAGGCAGATTTGATACTTAACCTTTCGTCTTAGAGCTACCCTTTTTTTTATGACAACAGTTTGCTGATGTAGTTAAAAAAACATACCTGAGTCACATACCTGACAGCAAGGTATTTCTGACTGGGCTTGAGTTGGTCCTCCCTCTTGGCCAAACCTACAGAGAGAGAGAGAGGTTGCGGTCGAATAGTCTTTTTTGGACCATCCTTTACGAAAGGAAAGGAGATAATGCCGTCCCACAATTCCTTGCAGCAGCAACATTTAAAGCGATGCACCATTCGGCCGTTCACGAAAACAAACGATCAGCATGACCGACAAGGGACGCAGATCATCATGTAAACAATCATACTAATTGGGATTCATGTGATAAATATGAGTGGACAGGAGGGTGAGCAACCCTTCTCAATGTGACAACCATTTCATTTCACTTTTGTGATTGGTAATCTATATTCCTTTTTTTTATTTCAATTCCAACCTTGGTAATGAAGTAAGATTTTTCACCGGGTTGTCCACGTTTATAAAGCCTGTATGAACCAACACGGGGTGAAGTATCTAAGATGATCTTTTAGTAGTCCGTCTTCTGAACATTGTAGTTTCACCACCACGGCAGACCCACGTCCATAACACCCGCCGTCGCATCATGACGTAGCCTAGTGTAAGTACAGTCGGATTCTCTCAGCACCGCGGTTGTCTTTTCCTAAGTCCTTATAAATTCTCCTCACTTTCCTTGACCTCATGACGTTTTCCATAAAGGTCAAGGAAAAGTGGTGAGGAAAAGACATAGGTCGTAGTCATTTTTGACTATTCGACCGCAACCAGAGAGATTTCTAAGAGGAAATGATGCAAAGGTTAACAGGAAGGAATTGTGTTTGATAGAAGTTAGAATACAAATTTTAAAAAAGTATGTCACATCATACATTTTAGAGAAGATAATATATATAATATATATAAAGATTATTAAATACAAAGATATTTTACTTCAGAAACTCCCCAGTTCCTTTATAGTACTTATATAGCAAGAACACTAAACGAAAGATGTAATATAGATAAAAACAGAAAAAATAAACATTTAGCAAAATCAAAAAGAGCAGAGTTGGTTTTAAATTCAACAGGATCTAAACTGAAACGACAAGTGACACGCCTGACACTACACAAGTGTAAAACAACCAACCCTCACAAGGGTCAAAGGTCAAAGCCATAGTAACAAGGGATCAGTTGCGTATGTGATGTGGATGAGAGAGCGAGAGAGAGCGAGAGAGAGAGAGAAAGGGAGAGAAAGATTGAAGTATAGAGACAGACATAGCAGTGGCCAACTTGTGTACATAATAGTCATTCATTAGCACAGGATGTTTATAAAGGGACACAAAATGACAGGTTTTGCTGGCAAAGAAAAGAGAAAATCATTGCAAAAGTGTTTGTCTCTGCCTTCGGCTGTGCTACTCAACTGCTATTGTTAGCATCCTGGCTGTATGGATAATGCTAATGATGCTAACGGTGCTAAACATGAGTGGTTCTTGGAAGTATCATGCTGTAAGGGTGTCTATGTATGCATATGAGGATGAGGATGAAAATTAGATTAAAATCAGATCATCAGAACACCAACGAGTACCTCAAACACACACAAGCATGACATGCACACGTGTTAGAAAAGCCTCTTCCTTTAGATAAGACTTGAAGAGCTCTAAAGCGATTAGAGGCTCCTTCCACACCATACTCCACTTACTCAGTTACTGCTACAACTCTGTTCCATTACATGAACTACAATTCAGGGCTGGTAGTCACTAATTTATAATAAGCAGTAGACACTCATTAGTGAAAACCAAGTGTCAGAGAGACTTACTTTTAGCAACAATGGCACGCAAAAATGTCATAAAAAACTCCTAATAGAGCGTCTTGGAGGAGGTAATGGGTTTGTTCCTGGGGATAAATGTTCTGTCGTTACTGAACGTGTCAGGTTTCTCTTTGAATGGGGGGGCTCGGTACCGGAGGACGCTTGCTCATATTTTACTGAGCAGAGAATGTGATTAAGGAAAGAAAGTGTGCAACCGTATCCCCGACTTCCCGTCTGGGATTAATAAAGTACATCTTATTTTATATTATCTCTCAAGTTCCCGAGCAAGTGGCTTCTGCTCCGGAAGCCAGCTTCATTGGTCCCTATTTAGTATACGTGTGTGTGTGTGTGTGTGTGTGTGTGTGTGTGTAGAGTATCTACTCCTTCTGTAATGCTATAGTGCATACATTAATTACACATTTTATGATGTACTTTTGGACGTGAATGGATGATTGTGATTAAGAGAATGAGGCCGTGCTCCTACCCCTCGGTGGGAGCGCTGCCCCGTCGAAAGGAGTTGCAAAAGTCACAAAAATGCAATAGGAACAATGGCACACGACTCAACGACTTGTTGTCGTGACACCAGTACAGCTCGCCAAAACATTCCATCAAAGTTGACGTTTTTGGTTTGCTTGTTTCTGGCTTTGCAGAGACATGGAATACACAATGCCTTCTCCACAAGGTGAATACATTTGTCGGCAAGACAGCCCTCTGTACCGTGTTTGTATGCGGAAAACATCTGGTTCGAGAGACTGAAACTCCCCTAGATACGACTAGGGACAAATCCAGGGCCAGGGATGTATTAGGACAGGGTCTTGGTCTCAACCCTTCTGCCCTCACTCTCTGTCTTTTTAAGTGAACAAACTGAGCACTGGCCGGTTAGTACGCTAAAAACAGAAAACCACATGAGTGTGTGCACATATGCTTGAAGAACGCAGATAAGCGTCAAGGAGGCTCACCATCGTGAATTTCAAACGCCAGGCTTGTGATCTTCTGTGTTATGACCATCATGGGCCTAGGAAAAAAACAAAACAAAAGAGCATGTAAATGGCTTGTAAACATCTGAACGATCGAAATAAATGAATAAAATTAACTATTAGCTCATGTTATACCCCTTAAAAGGAAAATTCAAGTATTTCAAACCCTATCTCATTATGAAGTGATGACTGATTGGAAACACAATCATTGAACCTTTCACCTTATGAATATATGTTTGTTTTCTTTGATCAGATCTATTAATAGCGGAGGAAGGAAGTGGGGTTTGGGGCTGCATCGAGTTGCTAGGCAACAACTGGCCGTGCACCCCTTACCCTTGGCTGGGTGTTCCATCTTATTCATTCTGCCAGGTACTATAACCACGGGTAACACTAGTCTATGTGCCTGTGGATGAAATGTAAAATATACATGCTCTCTACACAAGATTTACTCAATACACAGTACTGTAGTAGTAGTATGACTACTACTGGCAACTACAAGCACACAAGACAACATAGGCCCAGCTTACCCTGTGAAGTCTGCAGAGTACATGCCGTAGTCGAAGACGTAGACTCGCGTTATCTGACAGAAGCTCAGGTAGCCCAGCGCCACGATGAAGCAGTACCTGTGGGAAAATAATGTACAGAAACGTAGATGTTAGTACAGCTCGGTCAACATGCTGAAATTAATTTGCAGCACTTAAACAATGTATAACATGAATATTGTTTTTACTGTGTTATCACTTTAATGTCGGCACTATTGTGAACATTGAACAAGGGGGCAAACTCCTCAACCCTCAACCCGGATCTGAACTCTGCAGAGAGAATGCACACGGTGCCCCACCCCCTCATCTCCACGGAGAACAGGCCAGGGCTTCTTCTCGTGCAGAACAAAAGGAGCCCTGGTATCGCCAGCTGCGTGGTGGTGGCGGCCTCTAAAGAACTGTGTGGAGAGGAAGGAGCCAGGCGTCTCCAAGACGAAGAGGAGGGCCTGCCGACTCCGATAGTATGTCTCTGTCAGCGGAGGAAGACGGGGAGGCGGTGAGGAGGAGGCGGTGAGGAGGAGGCGCTGTGGCCCGCTGGTACGAAGCGGCTGCTGCTGATTGGGTACCGATTCTGCGCTCGCCCCGCTAGACAGCTAGCATCCCTCTGCACTGCAGCCAACAACAATAAGGGGCTTGTGTTGGACTAAAGGAGGGGGGGGGGGGAGGAGGGACTGTTAGACACAGCAGATAGCTAGGCTGTATCAGGGACAGAAAGACAGATGAATGAATGACTGGTTGGACATTCTCACATGCAGAAACGCATTTATTTGACTTCCAATGGATTTATAGAACACACAAGATAGTCCAGTCACGCTACCGTGTTGAGTTGATTCATTATTTGAGTGGGTAGCCGTTTTTTAAATATCAGAAAATGTTCTAGCCAGTGTTACGCACTCAAGGCAACGGCAAATACAACATTGCAAAATAGAAGCTCTGCAACAGCTTCAGATACCAGAGCCGGCTCTAGCCAAGCTCCGAGTGCGGAGGGAACATCTGGTAACAGCTGCATGCCATTTCACCGACAGGCGTGGAATTCTGCTCTACCGCCTCAGTGGCTCCACGCTGTGTGCCTGCATGTGGGCTTTCATTGGAGTGTGCTGGTGCATAGTCTCCTCCATACTTAAACATCCATGCTTGTCCTACTCACTTTCATATTCAGAGGTGTGTGTATATCATCTTCCTGTAGTATTATTATTATAGATAACTTGGTGTGTGTGTGTGTGTGTGTGTGTGTGTGTGTGTGTGTGTGTGTGTGTGTTGTTGGTGGCTGGTTTAAGCAGCCTCACCTGGTCCGAGTCAGACTGATTAGACTCTGGGGTTGCTGGGTGAGGCTGCACCCAAATGCAGCCTCACCCAATGCTGTGGGGCATTGGCCAATCAAGGCACACAGGATAAACCAGCCACCACCACACACACTCAACAGAGAGAGCTATGTTTGTATGTAACATCTTGTCAACACTCCAATAAAAACTGGTAAGACTGATACCCGACATGATACCTGACATGATACCAAGACCATACCATTTACCTGTGTCGTCGTAGGAGCCCAGCAAAGCACCTAGGTGGATATCTAGTCGACAATATCGATATATTGCCCAGCCCTAGAGTATGTGTGTGTGTGTGTGTGTGTGTGTGTGTGTTCCAGGTGCAGACAGGACGCCCCAGGGAAGTCACACAGTCGCTTATAGCTAACATACACCACAAGGTAAAAAGTCAAAAAGTCTCCAAGCTGATATTATTCTCACGCAAAATACAATCGCATGGGTAAAAAGAAGACAAATTCCTATAATGGGAAGGTTTTTTCATATCTCTGGATGACGAACTTTGTAATTCCACTATCATTACGACAACGTCAACAAATGTTGACATGACCTCTAAACTCAATGGCTGCTTATCATAAACCACCACTCGAACAAACGACAATGTCTCATCCCGTGTGTGTGTGTGTGTGTGTGTGTGTTGTTGGTGTTTGGCTTTGTTGACTATAAGTGTTAGTATGACATCTATGGTCTCCGGCTGGTTCTAGCGGTCAGGATGCGACACGATGGGTGGGGGGACTCTCTGGTGTGGCAGCCTCAAGCACCGGGTGAGGCTGGGGACACTGACTAAATGTGTCAGCTAGTGGTGTCCCCCTGGTGTCTACCAGCATCTGTTGTTCTACTCTGAGAGAGGGACTTGGTCCTGGGAAAGGCTTCTCAAGGTGGGTCAACAGACCACATTCTAAAAGGCAAGGGCCGCTGTCCCACACAGTTTTATAGATATTGTTTTTATTTATAGTCAAATCTATTTTAATTAACATGTATGTGTTTGAAAGCAGGAGGAAGGAAACCCACATGGACACGGGGAGAACATGCAGACGCCACATCCAAAAAATACATATATAATTATGAATCCAAGGGAAAATATATACAGGAACGAGACAAGCCCCGCCTCCCCTGAGTCTCTCATTTGATTGGTTTTGTAGGCTGTCCGTTCACTTCCGCCCACCGCTCTAGAACGAGCGGTCAGCTCATCCTCTGAAGCAAGCAGCGGCCTGCGACCTGCCGCTAGTGAGTTAGCAATCCAGCGCTGAAGAGGCTTGTTTCATGAGTAATGGAGGATGAAGTGGGAGGCGGCTTCAATCAGAATGAACTGTTAGTCATCCGAGTAGCATTGGCCAAGACTCAAACATGTGGCTTACCTTACCTCTATGTGTAACAGCCAATAAGTAGTTAAAAATACAATATGTATGTAATATAATATGTATATTATAATATGCATTGTCTGTCATTCATACTATTATTATTCCATACTATAATTGTACTACTAAATAAATTTTATATATATACACACTATAATATTTTTTGCTACGCCCAATAAGTAACCAAGTACATCTAATATACACCCTTGTATGTATTTTGCTTTTTAATGGAGCAAAGAAGAGTAAATAACTTGAACTAATATTGTTCACCGGTACGGCGTGCTGACTACAGGCAACCTTTCTAGAATATTCCTTTCCCTTTACATGTTCACATTCCACAGGTGAACTCCCCCGCTGAGCTATAGGGAGTGACGGCATAAAAAAAAGGACAACAAGAGAAAAGAGTGAGAAAGAGTGAGAAAGTGTGAGAAAGAGTGGGAAAGAGGGAGGTTTGCAGCTGCATTCATGAATGACATGAAACATGACCACTGGCCACTGAACAAAGAGTTCACCTTGAGCCCCATTTGTTTGTGCTGTTTAGCATAAAGAAAACGCTCACCAAATCTGTCACTCACAATGCTGTTACTATGGAAACCCAGATATGTCTCAGATAAAGCATAAAAAACTGGTCATGGTGTGTGTGTGTGTCTCTGTGTCTGTGTGCGTGCTATGGCACTGAATCCAATCCAGTGCTTGGTTATGACTCCTCAAACACCAAGAGTGGAAGAGTGGAAGCTGCAAACAATGCAATTTGCATTGAGACAGATATAGCCATAAGACACCCTAGCTGCCAATAATTGCATTATAGGGGGTGTACAACTTTTACTGTAACCTGTGCTCTCTTTGTTGCAGAGCACAGGTTACAGTAAAGGGACACTGAAATACATGCACATCGTCGCTCCAAGTTAAAAGGTCATAGGTAGCTGAAGCCGTTAAACTTCGATCCCCTCTATAGAGTGCAGACTCACACAGGAACATATGCACTGACGCAGCCCACAAGCCGCTGGGAAGCTGATCAGACGTTAGTAGAGCAGAAGTACAGCACTGTTTGCTGTGGGTCATTTGCAATGTCAAGCTCAACAGGTCACCGGAGCCCGTTCCGTCACCTCTCCCTGAACCTCACAGGCGGTTGGCGAGGTCAAACCCTCGCCATCATGTCATCGTGCCCCTTTTGTGACTATCTTTCCCCAGAAAGTCCCAAACCCGTGGCTTTAGATGTACTATGACACACTTCAGTGTGCAACCATTGACTGGTCTATGCTTGTCAAGCTAGTACTGAAAGAGTACTGAAATTGTTATAAAAATTTTACTAATAGTACTCTTAGCAGGGCAAAATAGGATATGGGAATTGGGCATATGCACAACAAGGCCACACAGAGGTCAAAACACGGTTGTTTGGATATATATATAATGTGTGCAGCACCAAACTATGACTATTTACTTGGATTTCTTCTGAATAATTTGTAGAGCTGTTTTGGACTGTTTTGCCCTGAGGGCTGCTTTCCGTGTTTATACCTGCTCTTCTAATGAATAGAACAGCAGATACCGTGTGTGTGTGTGTGTGTGGGTGTGGGTGTGTGGGTGTGTGGGTGAGCGAGCCATGGTCACAGATGGATGTCTGGGGGGGGATGTCAGAGGCAAAATCGCTGGCGTCATGACTAAGAGTCACGTCTGTCCTCAAACAAAGCAAGGACAAGACGCCGGCTCCCTGGGTTCTCCACCGGAGACAGCCGGTCTGGGGAACATCTCTGGCCCCGTCGCCAAGCTCTCAGTGTCGGTTGGTGTTTGCTCCATGCACTGGATGTTAAGCAGTCTTGAGTGGGTCATGTGATAAATCACCCCTCTCTCTCTATTTTAGGCCTGGTAAACGCCCCGGGCTAACAACTCTTCCAACCTATGAATTGGGGAAAATGAATAAACATCCAACATTGCTGACACGATTCTTCTGTGCCACACAGAAAGCCCCCCTTGTTAATGTAGCGGTGAACCCTGCTACACGCCACTGAAGTGGCTTTCCTGGGCTCCTCCGACAACAAGACACAGGCAGTTGTTTATTGTAAAGTTGTAGTTGTTTTGCAGGCAGAGCAGGTGGTACGTGCTGACATGCTAGCGCTCCTCCTGAGTGTGTGTGCTGGTGGCTGGTTTAACCTGTGGGCCTTGATTGTTTAAATGCCCAACAGGTGGGCAGCCTCACCCAGCCCCAGAGTCTAATCAGTCTGACTCAGGCCAGGTGAGGCTGCTTAAACCAGCCAACAACAACACACACTCCACAGTATACTTTCAATTTCTACAAGTCATTTGTAATGCTAACCATCTACTACTTGACTGCTAGGTATTTCCTACTAGAGAGGATGTTGGTGGGGGGGTGAATGCGGCGGTGGAGTAACTGCTTTGCATGTCATTCACTTACTTGTGCATGTGCTCCAAGCTGGCGAAGACCATGATGCTGTAGGACAGACCGCTCTGCACCAGGAAGTGGAGGGCGTACCTGCGCGGGAGGAAAGACAAGACAGACAAGAGAGATTTGAATAAAATCCACATCAGGTGTTTACCAGGGTGACGACCACCAGCTGACGGTTCTGGGTTCAAATATGCCCAATGTCAATAGTCTACCTTTAGGCACCCTTGAGCAAGACGCCTAACCCCCCTACCTGCTCACAAACGACACACACCTATACACATCGCTGCTTTGAATAAATGCATTTGCTAAATGCGTTTGCTACATGTCTAAATAGCAATAAATAGTAGTTAGTCGAGTCAATGAGAACTCTGTGCTCTCTACCATCCACCAACATCTGCCTTGCGTTGTTATCCTGTCGTTTGATTGGCTAAGAGACGCTCAGCTCCACGAGGTCATAACTGTGGTAACCTATGAGCACATATTCCACTGGCTTGCTGTGTGTGCAGTGCTTCGATTAGATCCATCTACCCTAAAGAGTTGATAATGCAGTGTGGAGTGATGAAGGAAAAATATAAATAAAATGAGAGAGAGACATGGAGACCAATGGAGAGACGGGGCACACAAGCAGATAAACAATATAGATGTATTATTCATCTCATATCATCACCTCAGAACTTTTATTTTGAAAGTTTAAAAATGATTTCCTTGAAACAATCCCAGTCAGCCTGATAATCGGACCAGAGGAGAACTGTTTGTTCTCTCTGGGGATATATTGATATGAGCCTGTATGTCAGATGGGATGTAAAAATAAACTCTGCAACATCTGGCTAGCAGCTCCCTTAAGGTCCCTGAACTTCAGAGAGAGAAAGAGAGAGAGAGAGAGAGAGAGAAAGTGATCAGATTGTCTGATCCTAGTCATCGTAGTAAATAATACAATACAATGATAGTACATTTCAGACACAGTGCAGAGAAATGATCTGACTACAGCTCAAGTTACTGAAATTATAGACGCGTCTGTTCTGATCTAATAAAACATTCCCATCAATCTGTGAGCAGGAGATGATATTTCACCTACACACACACACACACACACACACACACACACACACACACAGCCTGGCAGTCACTTTGAGAGGCACTCTGTCAGAGTCTACGGTAGCTTATCCATTACAGGGCAATACCTCTTAAATTGGATATCAATTACTTTCCAGTTATCCCATTTACTTTGGCAGGGTTATCATAGAGGTGTGTGATGCAGTGCACATGGGGAGGAGGGGGAGGTGAGTGGCAGTGCGTTTTGAAGGAAATGCTGCACTGTAAACAGGTGTGCATCAGAGTCTGTTTTGAGTGAAAAGGACAGGACCTTGAACGTTTGTTAATGCTTCAATCCTGTAATGCTTCAATGTACCGAGCTGGACAAGGACAATGCATGTTTGATTTGCATTATGAGCAGAACTGCAACATTTTTTTTAATGATTCCACCGGCTTGTCCTGCTGCTTCCCTGAACTTTAGTTGCCAATGTCGGGTGTGGAAGTGCAGGAGAAATGTATGATGTCCCAAATATAATTAAGTCAAATATATCATGGTTTCATATGCAAAAAATATTCAAATTATTCTTCTGGGTTATCCTGACGGAAATGGTGTGTGTGTGTGTGTGTGTGTGTGTGTGCGTGCGTGTGTGGTCTGGGGCAGGATGAGGGCACAAGGCCAATTACGTTCTTGAACATTCATAGATCCTCGTGTTTTCCAACGACGGTAAATGTGTGAAGAGCAGCTAAACCAGTAGTTC
>OMNO01071018.1:0-10948 GCA_900303215.1 Trachyrincus scabrus | reverse complement strand
CATTTCTAGATCCACAGAGGCAATACAGAGAGAGAAGAGAGAAGATCTAGAACTAGTTCAACTGTAAAGACCTTCACAATGTTAGTTCATAGAGGTCAAGCTGGGGATGATGACGGTGATGATGATGACGATGATGATGATGATGATGATGATGATGATGATGATGATGATGATGATGATGATGATGATGATGATGATGATGATGACCGTGATGATGATGATGATGATGATGATGATGATGATGATGATGGTGAAGTTTGTGAATGCAATGACAGATCACAGTAACAGATAGAAGGTACTGCGTATAACGAAATAGGGTTGTTTTACAGCAACATATTGGATTTCAAGGAGATCGCCATAAGACAGACAGTTCGGGCCTCCAGCCAAAGCTTTCCATTTGAAACTAGAATGTTGTTTCCCCCTCTTTACGTTCCCCTTTTCTTCCGTCTCCTCATCCTACTGCCATTGTATGATCTGTACCCTATAATTCTAGACAGCTCTGTTTAGAAAGTGCCTGCTCACTAATGTAAATGAGATAATATCAGGAACCATCTGTCGTATGTACTCTTAAAGGTTAAAAAAAAAGTTACCTGTTTATTTTCCTAAATTGTCTGTTGAAGACTCTGCTCAAGGAAACGTGTTGAACTTGACGAGCCAAGTCTGAGTTGAAGATGAGTTTGTCGGCGGTGTGAATGGATGCTTATGCACTGATGATGTGAGGTTTTGCTTCATGTCAGAAATCCGTAACAACAGTAAAACGTCTCACCCCGGGTTACTTCAATGTGTTTTTTGCAATGTTATTACAAAAAGAAAACACTATTCTTTGCGTGGTAGACGCTGTCACAAGAGTCTTTTCAAAAGTTTCAATGTCATTGTTAAAAGAGATATGCTTTCTTTCTGCATGAACTCGTTTCTTTGACTGTCTAGAAAATGTTCTTCCAGCGTTTAACATAAAGCGAAACCAAGCAGTTTTTCCTGAAGCCAATTATGTCATATTCATCTTCTCCTTTTGTGTGTCTCTATTCTTTTCATTTGCTTTTTCTCTCACATGCACGCCAATGTACACAAATGTGACACACATGCATACATTAATACACACACACACAGACACGCACACAGACACACACACACACACACACACACACACACACGCATATACCACTTCCTCTCTCTGCACTCATGTCTTCGGGAACAGTTCAGACTCTCCCTTAGGATTTACTCAGGGTTGAAGAACGGGGAGAAGGAGAACGGAGTGTGTGTGTGTGTGTGTGTGTGTGTGTGTGTGTATGTGTGTGTGTGTATGTGAGAGAGAGAGAGAGAGAGAGAGCGAGAGAGGGTATGTGGGTTAGAGATGCTCCAATTGATCAATGATTAGTTAGTATTGGTAACTAAATGACTTTTAAAATGTAAAGGATACTGGTGTTTGAATACATTTAAACGTTTAATTCTCATCACAAAATGTTGTTTATCAGAGTAATAAGAGTAGAAATTAGGTCATGATTGGCCTACTTCTAAATTCTAATTAGACTGTGTACGCAAACGTAATGCAATATGTTTGCATCAACCTGGAACTTTGCTGTGGATTGCAGTTAGTTTTTCTTTTTTGTTTACTTTGTTCAGAAGATTTCTTACAATTGCCATTCCTAAAAGAATACTTTACTGGCCCGAGTTTGTACAAACAAGAAAGGTTTTTGTTCATACAAGTGTATTTAAAAAAAACTGTATCCAACAAGCAGCTGTTTTACAATATCAGTTTTCATATACGCTAGGAACGCCAGTTGGATCATCTCTCTTGTGTGTCTGGCGTGTTTCTTAACCTGAGACCAGTGAGAGGCTGACTCACTGCTTTTCCTTTCTCTTCCTGTGTGTGTGTGTCTCCTCTTCTTCTCAAACTTCTCACCAGAAACCTTTTGTTACGCATTGTGCATTACGACATTGTACAGACTCACTAGCCAACGACAGCACACACACACACACACACACACACACACACAAGCGCACACCCGTTGTTCAGATTCACAGAGAGGATTCTGGTTACTGTAGGAAGATACAATACAATAAATAAATGAGATGTTTCCATCCGAGACCCGACGGGCCTAGCTGTTCTGAAACGTCCTCTGTCCTCAGAGGTGCGGTGATATATATCAGAGATCGGATCCTACACAGGCCTTGTCTCGGGAGAGCATGGCCAAACATCACATTGCATGAATAGAATGGTAGACCCCTTACAGGTCAATTCTATGGCTTCGACCTCGCCTTTCCTTCCTCTTCTTTCACTCTGACGTCCGGCTCTCTCATTCCCTGCTGTGTTCCAGCCCTGCCTGCAGTTGTGTACTCGTTGTGTTGCCGTCCGCCTCCTCATTTGACACGTCTCATTCCCCTTTTTGTGGGCTAGTTTTTCATTTATTTATTTATGTATTTAATTTTTTTGGACAACTGTGCATGCACAAGCATCACTGGATAGCTGATGCTTTTAAAAGAATATTTGGTTGCTGAGGCCAAGTGTTTTTGAATTGCCCTCATATGTGGAAAATGTCTTCTGAATGCTTTACATAATTTCTGCTGTAAAATGAAATCAGAATTAAAAAAATTTGCACTTTACAATTCGTGTCTGGTTTATAAATGTGTATGTACCCTAAAATAATGTCTATACGTCTCACATGCAGTGGTATTGAATGGAGGGAGGGGGGGTAAATTAGTGTATTACTGGGTGGGCTCTGTTGACACCGACTATAATTCGTGCTATTCCAGATGTATATCATGTACATATTACCATAAACAGCATATCATATCATGCATAAAAAACACCACAGAAACCCCCTATAACAATTCACAGGATCACAGGACAAGTGGGCGTGTCCTGTAATTCTTACGTTGCACCTACCAGAAATGACGTGGGGTGTCCGCTGCTCGCATTACGTGGTTTGTTCCGGCGAGAAGTGGATCTGCTGCTGCTGCCGTCGGGGCAGCCGTATCTATAGAGGTATTTATACTGGCTTTTCTACTCTATTCTTTTTACGGTACCGTACAGAAAAGAAAACACCGTTTTACATAGAAGGATACTGTTTGATTTTAAATGGCACCCCTTGGCTGTTTTCCTCCCGACGCGTCGAAACTGTTAGCACTAGTGTGTTAGCCTTTCTTTACCTAAGAAACAATGCAGGCCTAGCTAGTAGCAGCTAGCGGCTAGCGTTAGCCGCGGCTCCCTGGGACCCACAGTGGGATTTAAACCGACGCTAGGAACCATTTCGACGGGGGGACGAGACTCGGTATGCCACACCGCGATCCGCTGGGTTTCCTAGCGTGTTTATTTGTTCGTCGTTGACGTCTGCCTTTTCTTAAGTTTACACGTTTTGACAAACCCGGCGTCAACAATTGGGTTAGACGTTTTAAAACCCTGGGAAGTTGTTTAAATACGGCTGGGGGTGGGTGGCCTAACCGTGTTAGCTTGCCCGATTTAAAGGCTTGTATGTCTGTAGTTAACAACGCTGTTACACATGTATACGTATATACATGTGTAATATATATATATATGTGTAGTACAATATGTTCCCGATGCTTCAGATAAGCCGATGATTGTTGATCACTGGAAGCTTCGGACTCAATGAGTCGTCCCGAGTTGGTAAAAATATACAGATATACTGCGAAATATTAAAACAATAAGCTGCCTCTGTAGGTCTCTAAGTGGTGTATTTGAGATGATTGTTATGTAATGCAAAAGTCTGAAACACAAATTGTCAAACTGCACATTGGTGTGCCAACACGAAAAATCACCGTCAGGATTCGGCCCTGGTTGTCCAGGGATCACTTGCATGTTTATTTGCAATGTCTGCATGTCCATATTAATATAAAATGAGTAGCACAGACCTTTTAATGACAGACACACATTATGTGAAAATGTAAAAAATGCTGGCCATTTCAAGAAGATACGGTTATACATGGCTGATAGCGTCGTGCGTGTTATTTTGCTACGTGGGTCTACTGCAGGTCAGTCCTTTGCAGGCCATCCATTGCGATCAGCCTGCAGAACATGTTGTCCATGTTCCTAATGAACAGTATTTGGTGCTTTGAAGCTCCCATGTCACGTAATCACACAGTTAAATGAAGGAAACTACGACATCAAGTATCACTTGCAGTGGAATTTCCCATCCCTCTAAAAAAGGCCGGTATTACGTTTCTGTTTTTCTTTGTCGGTATAAGCAAGCCTATTGTTATGGCCTGGTTTATTTGTTTGTTTTCTGACTCCGGCTAAACAATTAGATGTGTTTACCCACAGCAACAACACTCAACACAGTCTGACTCTAAGAGAAGTGACTCCACAGCAATGCATAATGTCAATGTTGTCTTGCACAAAAACACTCATGTTTGCTAGTTGACCAAATTGCTTTAGAAATGTGTTTTTCTTCTGGGTCTCTATAAGGAAAAGGCTTTCTGGCCGACTGTTGCAATATCACAGTTGGCCACTAAGTCCCGATTTTGAAACCTATCCTTATGGCTAGTCCTGGGAGCTTATGGAAACTGGTACTACTGAGGGGAGCCCAGGTATCACTGTATGCCCAGTGGGTCTAACACCCAGTGGCCAATTATGGAGCTGGTGCAACTTCACCACAATTTTGCCACATCTAACTGTTATTTTAAACACAAATTCAGTTCATTTCCCCTATTCAGGTCTTCTTCCATATCCAGAAGGAGATTTTGTAGTGTAAAATGAAATTGCAATCACACACATTTTTGTTTACATTGGAAATGTAATGTAATGGATGCATATGTATTATATATGTATATGTATTATATATGTATATGTATATTAACTTCCCATGATTTTAGGTGTTTTTATGGACTTATTTCTGTGCTTTTGTTATTGACTAAATCCCCACATGGGCACCGAACTTCTTCTGTAATCATGGCTCCTGTTGAGTTGGCCTCTGCAAGCTGTGTTTTGGACTTTATAGATAATTAAAATGTCAAATGCTCTCATAAATACTCTCCCTAAATACATGCGAAAGAATTTCAAGCACGCTGTTTTTAAATCTTGTTTGTAACATTCCTCCCCTGCCTATCCTCTTCCCCTCCGTGTCCTTTCAGCCATGAGCTCCCAGCTGCAGGTCTTCTCCCCTCCCTCCATCTCCTCCAGTGCCTTTTGCCGGGTCAAGAAGCTGAAGGTGGAGAGCAACGTGTGGGACGTGTCCACTACTGAGGGCTATGGCTCCATGGCCGGCCCGTCGGCCTACAGCTTCACCCCGGCCATGGCCGTGCCGCCCTTCGCCCCCTCCCTGGTCTTCCCCCCGGCCGCGCCCGGCTCCAGGGGCCAGGTGGTGGTGAGGGCCGCCGACAGCACGGGCAGCGCCCCACGGGGCTCGGGCCGACGCCTCGCCAACGACCAGGCTACCTCTTACGGCCACTCCCACGCCGAGACGGCATCCGACGCGCGGGCCCACCGCCACGGCCAGAAGAGGAAGGCGGAGGAGGCCAGCGAGGGCAGCGGATGCGGCAGCGTCCAGATCCTGGAGGAGCTGTCCGCCCCCGCCGCCGCCTACTCCGCCCGCACGGGGGGCGGCGGTGGGGGAGGGGGCACGGGGCAGTCCATCCCCCACTCTGCGCCCACCACCAAGAGCAGCAGCTCCAACGGCGAGGGGGACTACCAGCTGGTGCAGCACGAGATCCTGTGCTCCATGGCCTGCAGCTACGAGGTGCTGGAGTTCCTGGGCAGGGGCACCTTCGGACAGGTGGCCAAGTGCTGGAAGAGGGGGACCAACGAGATAGTGGCCATCAAGATCCTCAAGAACCATCCCTCCTACGCTCGTCAGGGCCAGATCGAGGTAATGATTGGTACTTGGACATTCTGACTGACCGTGTAAAAGATCCGCCTGTGTGGGCGTGTCAGTCAAGGAGATGTTTTTTGTATTCTCAGGTTGGTATCCTCAATCGCCTGAGTGCGGAGAATGCGGACGAGTACAACTTTGTGCGTTCGTACGAGTGCTTCCAACACAAGGGCCACACCTGCCTGGTGTTTGAAATGCTGGAGCAGAATCTGTACGACTTCCTGAAGCACAGCAAGTTCAGCCCGCTTCCCCTGCGCCACATCCGGCCCATCTTACAACAGGTGGACTCATCTGACCAGCGTTTCAGACATTCTTGAGTTCAGTTCACCCTGGGTTTCTCTTTCGGTCCATGGCGGTACTGAGTAATCTTTTGGTTGTGTGTTGGTGTTGTTCAGGTGGCCACGGCCCTGATGAAGCTGAAGAGTTTGGGGCTGATCCACGCCGATCTGAAGCCAGAGAACATTATGCTGGTGGATCCCCTCAGGCAGCCCTACCGGGTGAAGGTCATCGACTTTGGCTCCGCCAGCCACGTCTCCAAGGCCGTCTGCTCCACATACCTGCAGTCCAGATACTACAGGTACGTTTGGCCTGGGAGGGCTGCTACTTCTTCATTGATTCACGATGTTCAATAGACTGGTTTTGACCAAACGATGGGAGCATTCCCGGAGCTAAGCTGTTTACTATGAAGTTAATTAGTAACGCCTTTATCCAGAGGGACTCATTAATGAGCAGTAGGGGTTGGGTGCAGACATTGGGGATTGAACCTTGTACCTTTCGGCTAGGAGTCAAACACCCTAGCCACTACGCTGTCCTACTCCCCTGTTTGTTTCTATTTTGGCTTTTTACCAAATCCAGCTTGACACAGACAGACTGATGTAGATGTCACGCATTGGCCCCACAAATAATTATCTTATTGCTATGGTCTGGGCGTCGTGGGTTACGTGCGTGTCGTTGACATTGTTGTGTGTATTACTACTTCATAACTCCCCCACCCCCCAGGGCTCCAGAGATCATCCTCGGCCTGCCCTTCTGCGAGGCTATTGACATGTGGTCCCTGGGCTGTGTGATCGCAGAGCTCTTCCTGGGCTGGCCTCTGTACCCTGGAGCCTCTGAGTATGACCAGGTATGTATGATCCTGTGTGTAACGCAATGCTGATAGTTGTGAGGGGTAATATGTACTTTTTTGGTTGAGAATGTATATTCCCGTATGAACAAATATGTATGTATATATGTGTGGTGTTCTTGTTGATACTCAATTTACATAGATTAATGTCAAAATAACATCAAAAAACAAATGGCAGATTATAGAATCCCATTAAAACTACTAACTATTGGGTGAAAGATGTCACACGTTTATAAGCGGAATACAGCTTGTATCTTCCGTTACTCCCAATCCCCCCGTGCGGTTTAAAAGTCAGAGCGGTTCTGTTTGTCCAGATCCGCTACATCTCCCAGACCCAGGGCCTGCCGGCCGAGTATCTGCTCAGCGCCGGTACCAAGACCAGCCGCTTCTTCAACCGAGGCACCGACTCCAGCTACCCCCTGTGGAGACTCAAGGTATGTCAATATTTGCCCTATTGGGGGCTGGTGCGGAGGACTCGTTTTTAGACCAACGGTGACGCAGCTGGCTCACATACTACACAAGAGGCGTTCTTAAACGTGTCAGATAAGCAAACGTGTCCCTCTGGCCTCCGTCTTCAACTGTTTGTTATGTAACTGCTATCATTCAATCAATCTGAATGGAAATCCAATATTACTGATGTTGTAACATTGCATTTTTCTCTCCCAATTGAATGTGTATGTGGCAGTAACCCATAATTCTCTGGCAGTTTTGGCCTATTTTATTTCTGCGTAGAAATCAGCAAATGTTTTTTAGTGCGTAAGAAGTCACCAGAAACGTTCTTTGTTCCTTGCAGACTCCTTCGGAGCAGGAGGTGGAGCTGGGCATTAAGTCAAAGGAGGCCAGGAAATACATCTTCAACTGTCTGGACGATATGATGCAGGTCGGCATTCCCTGCTCTGTCTGTCTCCTTGTTGTGTTTGTTTTTGGCCCACGACGGCATCAACAACCTGTTGACACCGACACTGTCATTCCTCTACAAGGTCAACCTGTCTTCACACTTGGAGGGAACAGACATGCTGGCGGAGAAGGCAGACAGGCGGGAGTTCATAGACCTCTTGAAGCGGATGCTCCGATTGGACGCCGACAAGAGGATCACGCCCACAAAAACCCTGGGTCACCCCTTCGTCACTATGAGCCACCTCATGGATTACCCCCACAGCTCTCAGTGAGTGTATATTAACAAGTACTACTACTACTACTACTAATTGAGTCATTTAGGAGACTCTTTTGTCCAAAGTGACTTGCAGTGAATACAGATTAATGTTGTATAGGGGGCAGGATAGTCCGGTGGTTGGGGTGTTTGGTGTATGCTTGTTGGGCCGCCTGGCTAATGTGTGTGCGTTTCTCCACCCTCAGCGTGAAGTCGTGCTTCCAGAACATGGAGATCTGCAAGAGACGGAGCTCCTCCTACGAAAGCAGCAAATCCCTGTACTCCACCAACGCTGTTCCCAGCGCCTCCGCCGGGAACCTCACCGTCACCTTCAGCAGCCAGCTGAACCAGCACAACCAGGCAGGCGCCGTTCTAACACACACACACACTAGGGATGTCAGCGGTTAACCACCGGTAATATCTTTGACCGGTTCCACATGTCGGTCTATTGGTTAATTTGCATACACACACACACACACACTCCGCTAACGCTGAAGCAACATTATTATTATTAATTTATTATTAACCGGTTAGTTGCCGGTCAATGGGTGTCGGGCTATCGAAAGCAAAATTAACCAAACATCCCTAACACACACACACACACACACACACACACACACAGCGCCATTGACGTTATTGGCCCATGGCTAATCAGCTGGACTCTATCCTATACAACAGGTGCCTTCAGCAGCGGGAACGGTGCCTCTGCTCAACTACCAGCCCGCTCTGTACCAGCAGGCTACTATCAACATTCCCGGGCTGGCGCAGCAGAGCGTCCCCCTACAGACACGCACCAACGGCCTGTGTAGTCAGGCGGAGCCTTTCCAGCAGACGCTCATCGTCTGCCCCCCCTCCACCATCCAGGGTAGGGGAAATAAACTCCCGCACCCCCGGGATCCGTTTGAAGAAAAAGAGTTGTACGTCTCTTCAAAACAAGAGCTGCTCTTATGCGTACACTGAGTGCTCTGTGTTTTGGCTGCAGGGCTGCAGTCCTCCAACAAGAACTCAGCCTACCCCGTGAGGATGGATAACTCTGTGCCCATAGTACCTCAGAACCAGTCGGCCCAGTCACTGCAGATCCAGCCCAGCATGCTCACCCAGGTATGTGCAGGAAACAGGTCTCTCTCGTGATGTTATGCACGCCAGTGTGCTTCAAACAAACAAGCCACATAGTTTGCAGATCAAGCAGGAAGAAGCTCCATTCGTGTCACGCATGGACACGGTCGTGTTGTCTGGGGTTGCATGTAACCTCGACTTGTGCACAAGCAGGTTTTCCGTAATTACCGTCTGACGATTACTGTTTTATCAACCTTGTAACTGGTGTATGTTTTAGTTTTAGTCTGATATCCTCAGACATATTTAAGCTTCATTAAAGTTAAACCATTTTAAGGTAAACCTCGTAAAGCTCACAAAAGAAACTTCACGATAGAAGTAAACTTTATGACCGTAAAGAAAATATGCTTTGACAATGGAACGTGAAAAGATAACCGCAATGCCCCCTTTGTGCTAAGAATGGTGAATACTGTTGTGAAAGCAATTATACTGTTTAACACGCCCACCGCTGATTTCACTCATTTTCCCTCCACACTCGCTAACAATTTGCTTAATATTCCTCAAATAACCTATCCGTCAAACCCTCATGAAGCCGACCGGCCAGACTGCCTAGTCCACTGTTAATATAACTGACTCTCTAGTGGGTTACGATGTCCTTTCACACACAACGCACTGACGGCTGATCGGTCGGTCATTTAGACTGTACCGACATCTGATTGGTGGTTCATTTAGTATTTTAATTATAAACATAACTCAACAACACACATTTCCGTTCAGTCGCTTTGTATTTGCTCATTCAACTGATTAAAATGCGGAGTGGTGAATTGAACGTATACGCGTATTAACCTCCCTTTTGCAGATGCCCAGAGCGTCCCTGGCTGTATTATTTTTAGCCGTTCAACTGCCATATTTCCTTCCTCGTCTCGCCCTGAAGGAAATCCTCTTCCCAGCAACGTTGAAGAACCTTAACGGGACTCCAGGCGTTTCACCGTACCCTAACCCTGTGCCCGCATATACTTCCTCCCCCCTCCCTTCCCCCACCCTAGGGCTCCTGCACACCCCTGATGGTGGCCACCCTGCACCCTCCGTCAGCAGGCCTAGGCCCCCAGTACTCTCTGCCCTTAGGGCTGGGCGCCGGGGTCTCCCGGCCCACCCTGCTGGAACATACAGCCACAGTGCTGGTAAACCTCCCGATTAACCCTCCCGGGGGAGACGCTCTCTCGTGCCCTTCCTCTCCCTGCGCCACTAACAGTGCCGTCACACTCTCCCCCATCCATGGAACACAAGCTCCTCCCCTCCCCGGTACCACGTGTTTCCTTTCATTCTGTGCCCCACCGGGATTTCTATGGCCCGGTCTTCTGTTTCCATGCTGCTTCTTTCCCCTTCCGTCGGTCTCGCTGTTTTGGGATGCCCAAATAATTTAGCTGGATATCAATAATCGTATCTATGGAGACTTCTGGAGGTGAAAATGATATTGAAATAAAACGGATGCATGGAAAAATAACAGCTTTGTGCAAAGTCTTGTACTCGCATACCTTCTTGGTGTAGCTCTACCAAAGGTCTAAGAACATGGCTTCAACCCGACCAAATCGCTCCGGGATTCTGAACGATTCCGCGTCACTGCTGGTTGGGTGTCCCATCCGTTCTCCTCCTCCATCTCTCCCTCCATCCTCCTCTCATCCTCCAGCTCTCTCTCTCTCCCTCCCTCCATCCTCTCCTCCCCCTTAGGTCTGCTGACAGCATGGAGCGCATGAGTGGCTGCCCCGGCCTGAGCTTTGCTTGCATCTTCTTGTTCTCTGT
>OMNO01070976.1:1732-15416 GCA_900303215.1 Trachyrincus scabrus | reverse complement strand
GTGAACTGTGTATGGCTTTCTATATCTGCAGATGTCAATTACATGTGGTCTAAATTCCCTTCTAGGCAGATGTCAACCATTAAAAATCAACATGACTGAGTACAGGCCAGTGGGGACGGTGAAAGAGGAAAATATAACTCCTTTAAGCAAGAATCTATCATGCTGTGGTATCTAATAATCACAATTAGCCACAACGCGCCCTGTTTATTTAGGGTTGAGTCAAAGGTTCAAAGACGCTGTGTACTGCAAATGCATGCACTTCCATATACTCTCTCACGAGTTCCTCCAACTATACACAATTTTAAAATAACCATGCGTTTCAAGGCTCCAAATGAATGTTGGTCTCTGTCTGTGCCAGAAAATCCAACAATCAAACAACAATCAAACTAGGGTGAATGCAACTGATGTTTACCATTTACAACGTTTAGCCAACATCACAAATTGCTGTTGGCAACAAGACGGTGCACCTCGGCCATTTTATTTGGACCTGCAAGAGAACGCAGCAGCTGCTAGCATGCATTAATTGTGACAACAGAACAGGTAACGTGGTGCCAGAAATGACAAATGGAAGAAAAAAAAAAGAAAAGATGATTATCTGAGAGGCATCGGCAGTGAAAACCACCAATAGAGTGTATCATTTATAATACATTTAGTTATGAAGACCATTCATTGAAAAGACAACCGCACATTCCCAAAAGTCCTGCAATAATGGAAATGCCACATGTCCACCCTTGAGGACATAAAAAATGGCGTAACTTTAAAAGTGAAAAACAAAAGTGTGCCACGGCATCGTAAACACACGAGGTGGTCTTTGTGTATGGGGGAGAACACACAGGGAGACCATTGTAAAAGCCTGGCTGAGACACAGCCATCTAGGGCAGTCGCATAACAAACCGCTAGCCGCCGCAGTGCATCCTCCGTAGACCAGCCGTGAATCTGTGATTGGCCAGGCGTGCCAAAATCTACCTGGCTATTAGTGTTGTCGTGGTTACCGGTGTTACACGGTGTTACACAGTGTTGGATGTGCCACCGGTGGAATTTTATTCACACCGTCATTTTGCTATTATTATCATTATTACTATTTTTATGGCCCCAAACATTCAAATAACCAAATTATCCTTCATTCGTTTTGTATTTGAATATTAGAACACTAATCGATGATCTTTTAGGCTACATTGAAGCTCTGCCGTAACAGAGTCGGACTCCGACCGATGAGTGGATCCGAAAGCCACTGACGTCTACGCAGCACTCCTACATGACATTGTAGTTTTGCATTATTAAAATTACACATCATTTGTTTTAATAAATTGAACTGCTTTAGAAATGAAGAGGAAAAAACGATCAGTTGATAAAAACGTGATTCTGCAACTATTCTAATATTTCTTCAGAAAACCTAAGGATTATTCAGAGCTTGAAATGTAACGTATTTATTCGGGCCCTAAATGCGGGACATGTTCCTCTATTTGCGGGACAGAGGGTTAAATGTCGTTGTTGTGCTACGGTGGGCAGCAGTGAACTCTTTGTGTGTGTGGGTGGGTGTCTACACAGTGCAGCTGTACACAGCTGAAGTTTTTGCGGTTGTGAGATGGAACAAACGTGGAAGCTAATCATTTTTTAATCGATGGCGGTTCTTTGCGATTGTGATTGTGGAATACACTAGGGCTGACCTCGAATCTTCGATGAAGTCGGCGTTGTCTTTAATAGTGTGTGTGTAGCTGCGGGACATTCCATTGGGAGGATGGGGGTGCTAAATGACTGATACCACAGCATTGCTTGGCTTCTAGAAGGAAAAGCCTAGAAGTTATACAATGTCTTTTTGTGGGGGTGGAGGGTTGACTCAGTCTTCTGTGTGCAATTTGCTGTGTTATGGATTGCTTTCAATAAATGTCCTTATTGTTTGTTTGATAGCCCCTCTGTGTAATGGCAGTGGCACTATCCAATCATTTTCTTTTCCAAGTAGAGCACATTCTAAGCCGTTCCAGTAGGTCTAAGTCTAGTAGGTTTCACAATGTCAGGGAAAAAAACATCTAAAGTTTTGGCAGCATTTCGGAAGCATTAAGGATGATCCCAAAAAAATAAAATGCAAACTGTCAACAGCAGCTGTCATTTCATACCACTCACACTGGTGAAAATGGTTCTCTCCGTCGGTACTCGGTAGTGTGTTTTCGCTGTTGTGCTAAATTGAATGGCGCTGCATTTGTTCTACACGCAGAAACGCATCCTTCACATGTATTTCACATTTTGAATCGCTCGAATACTTCTACATTCTCTTTATCCATGGGGATGTTGTCATGATGGGATGTGAATGCCGTGCGTAAAGAGAGAGGCCGGTATATTATATTAGCCTATATTATAGTATATTAAGCTACTGTAGCCTGTATTTTCTGTCCAATGCAGGCGCACATCGTGAGACGTTCATTTGTTTGTAGAGGCGGTCGGTCACTTAGCGGAGGCGCTGCCCCTCGCCTATAGACAGCTCTGGGAAACCGTGGCCAATTGATTATTTTCAACCGTTTACACCACGCAAATGTCTATGACTATGTTATAACAGAACTGGGAAATGGTACCAAGTCTGGGCTGAAAACCAAAAACTGCAAAGGCGGAGTTACGCCTTGTTTCCTGTTTCATTACGGAGATATTCTACCAAAGAAAACTCATTTGCGTGAGTGGATGAAGCTTTCAGAAGGGGGTTTTAATAAGAGTATTTCTACAGTGGACAGTTTACAAGGTGTTGATTTGAAA
The DNA here is from genome assembly GCA_900303215.1 of Trachyrincus scabrus. Classification (NCBI taxonomy): domain Eukaryota; kingdom Metazoa; phylum Chordata; class Actinopteri; order Gadiformes; family Macrouridae; genus Trachyrincus; species Trachyrincus scabrus. The sequence goes on along the minus strand of OMNO01070976.1, from coordinate 12,674 downwards.
CTTTTACAGATAGTTTTTTTTACAGTTTACTACGGCTGGTCGAGTTTGTCTTCATCAATTACACGCTTACAGATCCCCGCCTCCAGCAACATGATTGGTCAAAAACAAATATGAAGGCGAAAGACACAGACACAGATCTGAGCTGGTCTGCCATCAGACTTTAGATCTGAGACTGCCCTACAGCCGACTCACCACCACGTCGGTTTTCAACACCACCACCGCGTTGTTAAGTAGGGGCCTTGTTCCAGAGACTCAGCAGCACCTAGCATTAAGAAGGAGAAATGTTTTCAATTTAAACATATTCAATATGAAATCAATATGAAATAATGCGAAGAGTAAACTACAAAAATATATTTAATTAAATGGAGCTGCGACAGCAACACCATCTCCGGTGAACACAACTACTGCCCCTTATTGGCCAAAATGTAATTTGCAATAATGTATGTGGCCGGGGATATCCATTAATTGGCCTGGCCATTTGGACAAATGGGAAACTGTTATTACAATAACCTGTGAGGGTGCTATCACAATGATTGGATTCCAGCAATTGGTCGATGTTCCCAGGGACATAAATTCTAGATTTGGTTTTTTTTAAATCTGCATATGGCTTGCTCTTATATCTAGAGCTACTGGTTGGTTGACCTCCCTACGTCCCTACTTACTTACAGAGACAATTGTCTGATAGCTGTACAACTCATGAAACATGGCTTTGACAATTGCCTAATATTGTTCAATATGGGAAATGTGAATATTCCAATATTTTCTGTCCTTGAACATCCCATTATGTTCAAAAGTATCTTTAGTACCTTTATAACTACGCATTTTCAGCATTCATCATGTTGGCTTTTTAGTTGTTTTTTCTGTTGTGTGAGCTGGTGTTTATCTGATTTTAGTTGTGTCTGACCAGCAGAGCTGTCTAATAATTGTCATAACCAATCAATGGTATGCCGTATTGATAGCTCCACCCATACAGCACAGTTGGTATGCTTAGTACCTGGTGAAGACCCGTAGCTAAAACCAGCACCGGTGCTACAGCGCTAACCCCAACCCTTGTTATTGTAAAAGCCATCTGTTTTGAATGCAGTATGAATACAATGAATGTAGAACAGTTTCCACTGGTTCAGACTACGAGACATTCAAATCAGGGCACGGCAGTGTACCTTTAAGGTTGCCAGGTGACAATACGTAAACGTAAGATGCTTACCTGCATAACTAGCTGTTATGCATATAACAGCAGTTATAAACTGAACACATTCAAAGTGAAGAAAAAACGATTAGGCCTACTATGCAGTGTAATATTTGCGGCTCATTTGTGGCTCACGGCTAAGGTTATCAATTAAAAGTCAGTCAAAATGTTAGAGTTAAAGATTACTCTAGTGATATAAACATAATCAAGCTGCTCAATCATCAAAGGCAAGCTGGGCTTAAGCCAGGGCCAATGGTCATGTATTCAGACTGGAACTTCAGATGGTCTGAAAATATTTGTTTGAAATAAAGGTTTGAAAACCACATCCAAATCCATTGGATTTGGTTCAAAATCTTGATGTAATCAGGGTCATGGCCCAAGCTTAAAGCTCAAGGCAGCCACATATGAGAGTCTAAAAGGGTCCGACCATGTGACAAGGGTTTCCATCTTCAGTCCTGAGGAACAGAGGACGCCCCGGCTTTTATTTTTAAAGATGGAGAGCTAATGAATATTGACTGGGGGGGGTCTAATTGTCAGCTCAAGATCATTGGTAACAAAGTGTGGTAGCCAACATCTGAACATGCAATTCTGTTTCTTAACGAGAATATTCATCATTCATTCATGGTAGCAGCCAGTACCACAAAGACACTTTAGGTGGTGGTAGCAGTAGTAGTAGTGAATCCCCTGGTAGTGTTACTGTTTGGATTTTTTGGAGATTGGGCTATTTTTGTTGGCATTTATGGTAAGTATCAGAGAGCAATGATTGGTACCCCCCCCAGTGACCTTTAATGCAGCTGACACCATTGTGTTACTTATGCTAGTGTTGGCTTGGTAGGAAATAAAATACATTATAATGATCAGGGTTTCCCACAAAAGTTAAGTGGAGGGCCATGTGCTTCTGAGTCTGACTGTGTTCTGTGTCGACCCACGATCGTATCGTGGGTTTAGAAAAATAACTCATGTGCGTTATAATAATAACCAAATCAAACAGGCTATAGAGACCGCCGTAGACAAGATTTGAGACTTGGAAAGAGCGCAGAAGAGAGAGCAATATTTTGAAAATAAACACCCCAAAACAAAAACGCTTCCTCCCTACGTTTGCAGTTAAAAACATGCAAAAATGTAAACAGGGGCATTTTTGCTATAGACAGCACGGTGGCACGCTGTTTGGACCTACGCTGTTTGGACCTACAAGGAGACGACGAGAGATCTAAACACATTTAAAAACCTTGACGGGAGACGGGAGTGCAGCAACGGCGGCGGACATTGAGCAGGTTTACATGCACGGCTCGGATACGTCCCAGCAAGCAGTTATAACTGTTCACTTCAAATGACCCAACTTCCATAACCCAGTTACGCTAGTCACCATGTAAACACGACAATCAGTATGTTAATCCATCCGATCTAAACTGGATAACGGCTGTAACCTGGTTACTCTGCCTTAACTGGCCTTGTTGTGCATGTAAATGTAGTCAATGAAACTACATTACTTAGTTTCATGCCGATGAAACTAACATTCAGTTTCATCTGCATATTGCGTTCAAATAAAACAAACTCCAAAGCAGCATAGATATTATTATATGAATTAATATAATATTCTCCGAAACGGTGCTGACCGGTCTCGTCATAGTCTACAATTAATTTATCACAACAGCATGACGGTCATATATTTTGAATAGTGGTATATCCATGGGAAACCTAAACCTAAAGTAGTACTACTCGTGAAACGGGTATATAAACTGATATATTGGACACTCACTGAGTTACGACAGTGCTAGTGCTTAAGTAAGAACATTAGTGCCTCTGAGAAATACAGAGCTCCAGTACAGCCCACAGCACAAGACGCATTAGTGATCTGTGCCGTTGATTAGCGTGTATTATCTTAACATAAACCAAATTAGTCAAATGCAATTGAGCCGGGCTCCCAGCCCAGGTCATGTGCCTTGCTTTGTGGAAAGACCGTTTAGAACCAAAATGGTAGCTATCACATGCTTGTGAAAAGAGAAAAAAAAAACTCCTCGGGCTGAGAACTGAACCGGTGTTATCCATCCCATTTTCCACTGTCAGGTCTTCCCCGCTGACTCTCCTTTTCCTCAACCCCTCCCCCATGCACGCATGCACACACACGCACACACACACGCACGCACACGCACACGACACACACGCACACACACACACACCTGCATCCAAGTAGTCTAGGGAAACTATCTCCCCGGCTGCCGCCCTGTTTACCCTTCTCTGCCATTTTCTCTTCCTCTCCCTTTCTCATTTTACACTAACACACAGTCTCACACTCACACTCACTCACACACACACACACACACACACCCTTCCCCAGTATTTTCCTGTTCTACCTCTCACCCCGTAAACTCCTGGGGCCATAAAACAGGCTCACAGAATGAGGGGGGATAGTGTTACATGGGATTAGACCCCGGCCGTCTTGGGTGTGGACAGTCCAAACCGTTGGAAGCATTTCAGGGTCACAGGGGGGGACTGCTGGGGGAAGCTGGCCCAGTGAGTCCTGGGCTACGCCCCACGAACAGTGCTGTGAGGGGTGTGCGAATGACTCAAAACTATTAAGCCACAATTCGCATTCAGCGCCGCGAGCATTCAACACGATTAATGTGACTACAACTTAGACTGTCTGCTGCTGCCACGGGCCGTGCTTCAACTCGCTCGAAGCAGTTGTGTGTAACAGAGATAGGTGGTGGGGTAACGCAACTTGCCGCAGACTTCTACTTGGAAATGTTTTTTTTCCAGATACCTCACTTGCCCTATATTTCTCAGGATCATCGATCAATAGACAGTCAAAAGCCTATAGGTTGTACCAAGCAAGCCACAAGAAGCTGTGGGCCATTTGAAAAAATGATGGGAACAATTTTTAGTTTTTACTACTATGTGAAAACATAGTAATAATATATAGGCAATAGATATTACACAGTGAAAGACAGCAACACATTTATTGTTGGTTGCAAAGGCTGGAAAGGCAGGCCAAAATAAATCATAAATGGTTGTTCCCCACAGAAAATGAGGACTGAACGATATTGCGATTATTTTGACAGATGTTGCGATTGCGATATGATTCACTATTAGTGGGAATGATCATTTGCATCACAATTTTCATTTTCGCGGAAAAAATGATGTGACATTAGTTGGGGTCTGTACCAAACAAACATGTTTTCTTACATCTGGGGAAGACTATGTGTAGGCCAGGGCATCTCTGCAGCACTACAGTACTGCATTTATAATGGTGTTATAAATCTACATTTACACATTTTACCCATATCAAAAGATTGCAGCTCCTGCCATTTGGATATTGTACTTGGCCATATTGCAATTTCGCTAATATTTCTATTCATTGTTCAGCCCTACAAAAAAATCCATGGATGTTGTTTGATTCCGGAAACCAAGGAAATTGCTAGTGCATTATCTTCATACAGTCGTACATACAGCAAGGTTAGTTCATCCAATTGAACTGCAGTTTGGCACCAAATGGATTGGTGCAACACAATAGCCTGATGCATGGTTTTACTATCTCTGCCCTTTACTCTACCCTGCTGCATGCTAGTGCTGAACAGGGCGACCAAAACAACAGCCAGCTACTCAGGAGTTGTAGAATGTCTTGCATTCACGCTCAACAGCAGATATGAACTTGTTTGTAGATTATCTTGGATAAAACGAGAGAGCCATTTTGAAGTCTTTGAGTGCGAAGCAAAGTGTTGCACTTGAGAGTATCAGTCAACCAATGACAAAGCAAGGAAATAACAAAGCAAACCAACGCCAGTGATAACAATGATAAACAAATAGCAGTGCATAAGCTTTGTTTGAGAGATATCTTACTATACTGTGAGAATAGTAAGACAGCTCTCCGTCGATGTGCATGAGAAGAAACGCATGGACTATTTCGGGCACTGGGTTTTAGCTAACACTATCAATAATCCTCAACACTGTGGCGCAGCACAGAGATCCCATGACATAGTCGGAGAAGAACACAGAACCCACCCCGCCCTCAGCCTCTCATGAAGCACACCGTTAGTCTCACTGCAAAAAGAGGCCACTGCCAGGATGGTGTGTGCCTTCTTCGTATTTTAATGAAATGTTTGTTTTTAAAGAAAATCTTTTTTTAAGGAGAAGTTTGGGTAGGTTTTATCGACACAGGCACACACAAGCTGAATTTGTGCGAGCTCAACATGGAATGGCAGCTAATGCTAATTTACATAAGTGGCTTAGACAGTTTGAAGTGTGGTAAAAGGGGATTATGGTCAAATATAAAACATTGTCCCTAAAATTCCTTGTTGTAGTGGTCTGGCTTTTGGAGAATGTAATTAATGTATGCAGTGTGTAGTACCAAGGGCCAGGAAGGAATGCAGCAGTGCTCTCGGGGGCTAGTGAAGATCAAAGCCTTGTGGGGGGGGTAGGCGAAGGCTGCACCATTCTTTCACTAGGACGAACTTGACCCCTGCGGGTCGCAGCCCACACATCACGTGGCTGCGGTTGTCAGTTTATGCCAACTCAGGTCTCTGAGACTGAATTTAAACATGTATAGATGTAGAACCAGAACACTAAAAGTGAGGCCTGGTCGCTTATTGAGCTTCCACAGAAGCATTTTTGAAAGCAGGCGTAAGAACCGTCAAATAACGTTACGTTATGGGGAATTTTTGATCATAATAATCTCATGGAGTATCATAAGTATTGTACAATTTTTAAGTGTCCAATTGAGGTTCATTACATGAATTGAAATATGTGCCATTGTAAGAGACAGTTATCAATATACTGAGTGTCTCTACTTCCGGTCAACCTTTACTCTACAGTGCTTGCTGTGAAGCAGGGCCCCCCTCCATGCCTTCTGCTGGCCAGAGAGATGTAACCAGAGATTAGACAAGTGTGAAGCGGTGACCGATGAGCTACCGCGACAGAAAGGTTGGGAGTAGGAAAAGTGTGTGAAAGGACACCGCTAGCTGTCAGACAGAGCGTGTAACTGATTAGACAAGAGAGCAGGTCTGTGCCAGCACACCGCTGTAGGCCAAAGGTTAACCCAAAATCTTATGCGCACGTGTCTCTTAGAAGAGGCCTAAGTGACGATTATCCGTGAATGACACAGGATTGGTCGGATATTTAGGGCCTTCAAATTATAATCCTCATCTTTTGGCCCAGAATCCAAATGATTCTCCACTGCATGCGTTCACCGCTACACACAGTATATCCTCCTTTAGCAACCACTCAATTCTCTCCCTCAGACTTCCCCTTCCCAGGTGGCATGCTCTGGCAGTGTGTGGCTACATCAAGCCCACTGACTCATTCCCATACGGAATTTCAATAGGACTCGACTTGCCCGGCCTTTCCCTCCTCTGCCCGAGAATACCGCCCACATCCCCGTTCACGTCCCTCCCCCGACACGTCCAATCCTACAGGACCTCCGAGCACCGCTTACATAACTGTTAACAGCCCACAATTCCCGCTCACCGACTCTACCTCTCGCTGACTTAATGAGGCCCAATGATCGATGTGTTTTGTGTAGATAACTTCACTCTGCTATCTAATCAGTGACTGGACATTTTCTGGTGTCCACGTGCTCCACGTTCAATATAGGCCTCGTTGGGAAAAGGAGAAACAGTATGGAGACAGAGAAACACGATGAGAACTTTGTAGCGCTCAGATTTAATCCATTGTCTCTCATAATTGGAATATGTACCAGGACGACACCAGCGTGTGTTTCCAAGCAAAACCACGGCCACTTCAAGCTCTGGTGATAGATATTGTGATACTGTTCATATAGGTGTAACGGCTTAAGGATAAGCATGCAGAAAGGCTTTGCTGACACATTAGATGTGTCTTATTTAGATGTTGGGACTCCGGTAGTGGGTATTTTAAGTCAAATAGCAGCAGAAATGACATTACAACTCCCACCCAAAAACACTACACATTTCACTTAAAAGATTCAGGCGTTGAGATAAAAAGCCACATTAAAAACTCACTAAGAAATTCACCATGCCTAACATTAGCGACTAGCAAGGACACCAATGGCTTCTTGAATGTCTAGCGTGGAAAAGGCCTCGGTTTTCCAGAATCTCTCTTTTCGTGGCATTTAATATGCAACTGTCTTCTATCAGCTTTTTCAATCTGCGAATGAGTGAGCCCAGATGTTTAAGACATTGTTGCCTTCACATGTGTACAACACTTTTATAGGCTATTGAACTTATTAGGGCAAAATCATTGCTGGCTCTATATGTTAGTGTTCTTTCCATCAGTTGCCTCTATGAGAGCACCAACCGTTTCCCCTGGAAACTTTAACATACTGAAAAAGAATTAGGTTTTTTCGAACAAGGAAATACTGCCATAGGTGCACTCCTGCAAAGGCTCTTCGCAACACACTAAACTAAAATCTTTAAACCAAGGAATATCTTAGCAAAGTCTGTTTGCTAAGAGTGGGTGTCTGTAGTGGGTCGTTGCCTACCAATAGCATGAATGAGTCGTAGCCGACCCTCCGTAGTATCTGATACGTTTGGAAGGGGCACTCCCCAAAGGAGGGAACTCCTAAAACAAGCGGTTGCTGGGCCAATAAGTCAGAAACCTGGAAAGATTTGAAACCAAACAGGCCAGGTTCCTCAGACTCTTGTGTCTGAGAGCTCCCGTGTAGAAATACAACAGTAAGTAAACATGACTGAAGCAGAAGTTGCTAAAACACATTTTCCTATAATACATATCAATTTGTTTGATTGATTATCCCTAAAATGTTATTATGTGTGTCTATGTTCCAAGTGCTATTTAGCACTAGCGTGCACAACGATCAAAATATCATATCGCAATTTAACCATGCAACAAATGTATAATTATATTGGCCTATTTGCAGCTTCTGAAGAGTCAAGAATACAGGGAAAACAGCAAAGTGCGTAACTTCAGAAGTGGTTGTTAGTCTTTTTTTTAAATCGAGATAGATTTTTCTATGTTTAATTTTAGAGATTGAGTGATTTGACTGAACAAATACGATAACAGGGACGCGAGGGTGCGAGAGGCAGCAGTATTACTAGGATTACCAACTTGCTAGCTTAGCTAAAACAGTTTGCAATAATTATATAGTATTCATTTGTATTACTCCATTACTGGCCAGGCAACATATTACACATTTGTAATATTTTGCAAGCCAGTAATACTGCTGGCTGGTAAGAATGCATCAGACTCGTGCTACATATTTGAAGTAAATGGAGACCAGGCCAGCTGGTTGATGACACCCACTTAAAATACGCAGTTCCGTGCAACAATACTACAAACACACTCAGCTGGGAAACAGTTACTCACAAAGACTCAACTTCAAAAGCCATTCTACAAGCCCTGCAATGTATGGTGCACCAGAGGACGCTTTTGATCTGTACACTCTTTATTGTCAATGCCGAGGGACAAAAACAATAATGTTTCTGTGTTTTTTGTTTTTGTTTATAAATGGATAAGAATGTTTTGCCCGTTATCAATTTCAACTTTTTTAAATGTCGGCAGAAGATGAATATTTTATTCTACCGTGAGGAATATGAGCTGTGCACATCCTAGTAGGCATCGTGACCTAGATTAAAACGGCATCTCTAAAAGCAAAACAGCCATGCTCTGAAGTGCATCCAACTACCAGTTGGTGACTATTTAACAAATACTGTGGAACTTTGGCAGAAACAACAGACGTAACAACACAAAAAGGATGAATGGACAAAAGTAATACTTGTATCCATCATCCTGCTATGTTGTAAAATTGAGAACCGAGACAAACTTGAAATGTATAATAATAACCATTATTAAAATGAGTTTCTATGATGGCTTGTGTGAATATAAAGCCACAGCTAGAAAAGGCTAGTTGCCAAGTACATTTACTAGCAACTATAATGTCCTTTTAACAACTACCATCATATATCCAAAAAGTACAATCAAGCTTTTCTAATGTATCCAACTAAAGTCTGTCTACTCTAATACACCCATTACCATATTTCTCTGTGAACAGTCCAGAAAACATGTGAAACAAGTCACTACACACATGTGACTGTGTGTGGTGTGATGTGATTTAGTTTACAAGTTACTTTCTGCATTACAGATGGTCAAGTTTAGGTATGATGCTTAGACATTGTGTAAAGTTGGATGAGGTAAAGTTTGAAATAATTAGGCCACGTCAAAGTTTGACATTCTTAAATGGGGTGTAGTGCACCTAAAACATACGACACCGTTGTAAATGGTTGGGTGAATGTGGGTGGGGGGGTTAAGGGTGCTGTATATATATTATATCCAGCTGGTGTATTTACTATCTCCCCACTGAACATTATGTCAATGAGTTGATTTAGAAGGTTGGCAAGTGAGCCTGTGTGCGCGCGTGCGTGCGTGCGTGCACGCGCGCTCGTGTGATGGCTGACTGCCCCTCCCCCACGGCCACGGGGTTCGGCGCGCCAGTTGCACGGCACACTTGTAAAAGCTTTGATTCACGTTGTGATACAACGTCGCTCAACTTAGCCACGTTTGAATGGCGCGCTAACGACCACGGCTAACTGGCAAAAGCCAGAACAATGTTGTAAAAAAAAACAACAACACACAAGACACCCAAGTTACGAGATTGTTTTACTAAAATATGTTAGGGGGATATAATGTCACCGGGCTATAGTCATTAGTTGCAGCGTAACCTAACATGCGGGTATTGTTTATTTAAAATGGGGTTTTTTTATTCGTCCGTTTGTCAACTCGACAAAAAGTTTTGAAAATGAACAAGCTCGCAAACGCACATACTCACTGCCACGCGCATACAGGCATCCACGCACTGTGCGCGCGCACTCGCGCGCTGAGGTTGCCCATCCCCCACCACGAGAGAAAACATCAAAATAAACGTCCAAAACGGCCAGTCAGCCGGCCTACGTTACCGACACGAAGGCATCCGTAATTATTGTCGTAGATCGCACTATTTATAACCGCGATAACCATGTGAAAATACAGAAAAACACTCACCGGAGGCTCCAAATCACACAAGGGGTGCCTTCTCTTGTGTGCTCCTAATATGGAATCTCCTCCACCGTTGTTTTCCACCAGCGAATTTAACCTTAGAAATACGTTATAACGGCCCGCTGACCCCGCGATCCGCTGCGTACACTCCCGAGTCAACGGCGTGTTGCGAAAACGCCGGCCTAAAATCTAATAAATCCAGTTAAAATGGAAGTAGATGGACAGTTGGGACAGATTGTAGGGTTGCTCGCTGGTAGAGAAAGCCAAACGGTTCGGTAGCAGCCAACGGCTTCAGACTGAAACACAGAGGAGCTGACCCGCCAGGCGAAAATGAGGTAGGCCTGGGCAATTCTCGCTGCAGCTCTCATGGCTGAGGGAAAGACACTAGTCACATAAACATCAGATGGGTGTCGCAGTATGAGAAAACACAACGGCTCTGGTAACGCTTGGAAGAAGAAGAAGAAGGGAAAAAATGCCCACATTGTTGTTGTTGTTGTTGTTGTTATTACTACTCACAATTGAATTATCTTTAATGCAATTGTGCTTTATCCATTGACGTTCCGTGTCAATATTTTGGTAATACAGTTGTATTATTGTTGCATGTTTTGTGGCAACAGCAAATCAATGAAGTAACTGTAGGGCAGTTGGATATGCTTCCTAGACCAGTGGTAAAGCAGGAGGAGTGGCTGCCAGGTGTGTGTGTGTGTGTGTGTGTGTGTGTGTGTGCGTGCGTGTGCGCGCGTGTGCGTGTGTGAGAAGGGGGGAGGGGTGTTTAGCAAAGTTTAGATGCTGGCT
>OMNO01070956.1:0-14290 GCA_900303215.1 Trachyrincus scabrus | reverse complement strand
AACATTATCGACACACTGGGCAATGACACGATTTCACACAAAGTGTCACACTTGAGACTGTAATTAGAAAACGTTAAAAATGAAACTCTAGATAGATAGATAGATAGATAGATAGACAGAGAGATAGATAGATAGGCAGACAGACAGACAGACAGACAGATAGATAGATAGATAGATAGATAGACAGATAGATAGATAGATAGATAGATAGATAGATAGATAGATAGATAGATAGAGATAGGTAGGTAGATAGATAGATAGATAGATATAGATAGATAGATAGATAGATAGATAGATAGATAGATAGATAGATAGACAGATAGATAGATAGATAGATAGAGTAGATAGATAGATAGATAGATAGATAGATATAGAATGATAGATAGATAGATAGATAGATAGACAGACAGATAGATAGATAGATAGATAGATAGATAGATAGATAGATAGATATAGAATGATAGATAGATAGATAGATAGATAGGTAAAACTTGATCAATCCCCCGGCGGGGAAATTCTGGTGTTACAGCAGCAGGAAGTAAGACAAGCCAAAATAGAGATAAGAGACAAAATAGTGCCATAGTCTACTTCTTCTGACTGCATTTGAAGGTTTGATTGATTGATTGATTGATTGATTGATGACATTCTAGTTCCATCTCATTGGGATGATTTGATGGTTTTCTTACCTCATCTTTTGCATGGAATACGAAGTGGTTTCCTTCATCAACTCTGTGGCGGAGAAACACATTTTCACATCATTTGAATTCTTCATTTTCATGTCTTACACGTGACTGTACTCATCATCTCAGCCTTATGAATTGACATCTCATAACAAATCTCACAGCAAATGTTTGAACGATATTTGACAAATGATTTTGGTAGTTTTCTTACTGGAGGACAAAGACATTCTTCTTCTTCTTGTAGCCAATTGAAGGATCAAATGAACAGTTGCAGAGGTCAACAGGAGACTCGTTGTTGTACGTTGTGGTTCGGTTCCTTGCGTCCTTATAAAAGCTCAGGTTTCCCTCGATCAACACGCAATATACGTTTACCCAGGACTTACTGTAAAGAACAAAACAAAAATATTTTATATTATATACATATATATATTGTTAAACATACATTTCTCTCAAGATTCCCTGATTGAATTAGGATTTAGTATTCATTAATACAATGGATTAATACAAATATATCAAACCAAGAGGTGAATATTATGCCACTCGTCCAGTGACCCACAGACTGTCCTGTATTCAGAAGCCCTGGCTGTACCTGTTGGGGCTCCTCTGTTGGGCTTCCAGGTCAGAAGCGGTGGCCTTCTTGCGGTAGAGGAAGCCTTCGTTATGCGCCGTGTGTGAGGGCGGCTGCGGCGTTGTCGGGGCCCCGGTGGCCGGGGCGGAGCGGGACCGCCGTGTCTCTTCGGGTTCCTTCGGACGGGGCCTCCTCCTTGGCTTGGGGCGGTCCCGGGCACGAGGTCGCCCGTCGAAGCGAGTCACGGGCGCAGAGAGGCTGCTGGAGGGCCGGTAGGAATCCCCTCGGGCCTGAGGTGGTAGGGACAAGACAAGGTTGTCACTTAGGTCCTCAACAACAGAGAAGTAGTTTCATTGGTGACCGCGGTGTGCCACACCTGCGCTGCCTCTCTCTCTTGCACCTGCTCCACGATCTCCGCCATGGTTGACCTCTTCTCCCTGCAGCATCGACAGAGACGAGTCACTCACAAGACTACAGCTCAACATCAAAGGCCCTGGGGTCACTTTGGCAATGGAGCAAACCTGTGTGTTAACTTACATTTGAACTTCACTGCCACAGACAACGCTAGCTGGCTCACCCACTCACCCTGAGCGCTTGTCAGAGCCGTCCTTCACGGAGCCGTCCTTCACGGAGCCCTCCAAGTCGCTGGAGTCCTGCCTCTGCAGACGCTGCTTGCCGTTCCCTTCCTGTTCACTGGAGGACTGTCGCTCCACGCGCCTCCGGTAGCGCTCCTGCCGGACGATCATAGGCAGCTCATTGAGCCGGGCCTGGATCTCTTGCTCGCTGGAGGTTTGCCTTCCCAGCTTGTACTCCCTCTCCCTCCTCAGGTGGTCCATCTGGGGGTCTGAGCGGCTGCCGCGGGGGTCCCGCTGAAGCCTGCTATGGAGGAGGTCCAGTCCCGACTCTGGACACATATCCGCCATGGGGATGTCCCCGTACTGTTCCCTCTGCATTCTGCTGGCCTCCAGCAGGGGGTTCACCGCCTTGTGGATGTGATTGATCCTGGGCTGCATGAAGTCTGCCTTCAGGTGCTGCCATGCGTACGCCATTTTAGGGTCCATGATACCGCCGCTCTGAGCCAGGAACGCAGAGCTGCCCAGGCTCCCACTGCCGTAATGATTTTGTGCTAGATAACCCGAACTGCCCGTGCCAGCACTGCTTTGATAATTTTGCGCCATGAGAACTCCGCTTCCAATATTTTGCTGTGCCAGATATCCAGAACTTCCCATATTTTGCTGGGCCAGATATCCCGAACTACCTACAGTTGGCTGCTGCGCCAGATATCCTGAACTACCTAGATTAGGCTGTTGTGCCAGATATCCAGAACTTCCCATATTTTGCTGGGCCAGATATCCCGAACTACCTAAATTTGTCTGCTGGGCCAGATATCCCGAACTACCTAGATTTGGCTGTTGTGCCAAATAGCCAGAACTACCTAAATTATGCTGTTGTGCCAAATAGCCAGAACTTCCCATGTTTTGCTGTTGTGAAAGATACCCAGAACTGCCCAGGTTCTGCTGCTGTGGTAGATAGCTTGAGCTTCCTAGACTCCCGCTGCTCTGCTTTTGAACTATGTGACCAGAACCATCAAACCCGCCACTGCCTTGGTAGTTGTGCATCAGGGAGCCAGAGCTGCCCACACACCCATGATTTAGTCCAAGGTAGCCCGAACCCTCGGCACCTCCTCCAGTTTGATGGTTTACTCCCAGGTAACCAGAGCTCTCTCCTCCACCACTATGGAGGTTCAACCCCGAGTAGCCGGTGCTATCTCCACCCCCAGCTGCCACCTGGTGGTAAGCAGAACCCTCCGGCTTCCTGCTGCACTGCTGATCCAGTACATGGTAGTTGGATCCATTCAGGACCGGGGAGTAGCTGCCCAGGGCCGAGGCCAGTCTCTGGGATGCAGAGGTGGCGGCCAGCTCCAGGCTGCTCTGCATGGGCTTGGGCTCAATGTGGGTTTGGACTGTCTGCCTACGGAGAGAGGAGGCAGCACTAGAGGATGTCATCAGACAGGACAGGGGGAACATCCGTCGGCTAGACAGCGGAGTTGTCATTTGCTCCTCTTCTTTTTTCTTCTCGGCCTAAAAGGAGTTTGAGGAAACAACAACAGGGCATGAACCCAGTAGTAGGTGAGGAAAGTTACGTAAAAGGAAATGTCCAGTGCTAGATTCAAAACAATACGTATAATCCCACACAGATGTGATGCCTGCTTCGTTAGATAGCATACAATGGAGCAAGTGCCAGTGCAAATGGGAAATTGCAAACAAGGGTGCGCAGCGTGTAACAAAGGTCACAAAACAAACTTAAGCCCATGATGGTGCTAGCGCACAGCATGCACCCTTGCCTGCTAAGCTAACAGGACACCTCAAGGTCAGGTGTTCCTTTTTCTTCCCTTTCTTTTCTGTGTTCAATAGCTGTGCTAAATGACACCAGCATATGATAGACTGTCAATCTACAGTCAAGCTTACTGCAGAAAGCTGGCGTAGCGAGCTGAAGCGTTCTTTCCAGGTTACGGCAGCCTTGCGGAAAGCCTCATGGCGGAGAATGAGCTGCTCAACTTCGTCTGTTTGGGCCTGGGTCTCTCCTCCCTCCGGTGCCTTGGAGGAGATGAGCGGCTCCTTGGCCTTCAGCCAGGCCTCTGCCTTCACCGTCTCCTGGACGAACTTGAACATCTCCTGCTCTGGAAGAGACACCGCACACAACGCCCCATCACACATTTGTGACAGTATGGTTCTATATGTATCGTAGTGTGACATGTGACGATATTAGAATATTGGATGTCGATTTTATGGTTCAAGCACTCGTTGCGTTCACTGCCATTTGTGTTGGTGAGAGGTTTGTATCTTTTAAATCCCATAAATGTATACCCATAAAAGGCAGGAGAACACAAAACACACACGGTTTGAAAAGCATTCGCCGTTTAACATTCATAGTGCTGAGAGACTCTTTACGTCGCTGTTTAACATTCATAGTGCTGAGAGACTCTTCACGAATCCTCTAGTGATCTGTAGTGTTACTCACTGTGTAGAAGTCTTTCCTGGTGTTTCTCCCATTTCTCCACCAGATCCTTCTGCTTGGCCAGAAGACTGTCTAGCTTCTCTTTTATCTGTCGGGGAAATATAGATCATGGCACTCACTATGGTCATAGCCCTTGATGGCCACAATGCAACCAGCCAGGAATAAACCGTGTGAGCTTTTATTGTATGTACGCTATTGATCTGTGATTGTAACGCTAGTGCTTTTATTTTTATACCCATACACCCTTCAGGCACCAGTGTACGGAGTCGGATTTCTTGTAGTAGCCTGTCAACAAATGTATTTCAACCGGATTCTAATTCTGGTGTTAAACACTGTCTGCTCGACTGACCTCCTCAGCGGCAGGATTACCGGCAGCCAATAGGATCTTCCCCAGGTCGGCACACTGCTGTATGGTTTTACTGCGGCCGTCCATCTTGGCTTTCAGCTCCTGGTGTTGTTTCATCATCAACTCCAGCATTGACACATCCCTGGTGCAGAAGATACAATATATTCATCCAGAAACAGCAACAATAACATGCCACATGGCTAATGCTAGCTGGACGCGAGAAGAATTGCATGGGTCATTTTTTTGGGTCATTTTCTTTTATAGAGTATATTAAGGTTCTGATAACCGTTATTCTGATATTTGATGGTTGAAACTTTACGTTCATTTGGAAGAACACACAATACAAAATGGCTGTTGTAGTATTTTGTGATCATAAACTGCATATAGACTGTACATTATGTACAGTATGAAAATGTTTCAAGGGAGGGCCCAATTTGTGACTTTTTTTTAAAACCAAAAACTATGAATGAATGAATAAATGAATGAATCGGAGCTTTGCTCTGGCGTTAACTTGGAAACCTACCTGGGTTCATCCCATCTGATCTGGCCCATGATGCCTTCCATCCACATGAGGTTCTCACGCACCACCGAGAAGAACTGCACCTTGTCCGTCACCGAGGTCACCTGGACCCGGCTGGCCTCGCAGGAGCTCAGCAGCTGCCTCCACGCCTCCATCACGTCCTGCTCTTTTACCATGATGGCCTCCGCCTTCTCCCCAGCGTAGATGGTCCTCAGCTGGGCAGCATTCTCCTGAAGCTGCCTCACCTGCACCGAGGGGAAGGAGATGGAAGTGCTTAGGTGCTGAGGTCAAGCTATTAGACAAGGCAGCGAGAGTCAGTGTCATCATGAATATCCCAAAAGCTTTTCCACCAAACGAAATCCCAATGACCTGATGTTTTTGGAACTTCAATTCTTTTCATTGGGATTTCGAAGGCAAAAAAATCCAATAAAATGTAACGGGGTCAAATGTACATCTCCATACGCTATCCCCTTCCCTTTACTGGAAGTGACTTGAATCGTGTGAGGACTTTCTCGAGGCGAGCCAGAGTGCACACCTGGGCGACGAGCAGTTGAAGGGCGTGCTCAAAGGAGTGCATGAGCCTCTGCAGGGTGGCTGGGTTGGCGATACTGGCCTGGCACGCCCTCACCTCTGGCAGCTGCCTCATCTTCCCCGCGATCTGAGCCAAGACCTAGGGCACAGGACAGCGTCATCGTGAGCACCATCATCATCATCATCATCATCATCAAAACCACTTTTTTACCAACACCCTACCACTAGACTAAGTCTAGACTAACCTGTCCTGGATTAAGAACAGGTTAGTCTACAGGTTAGTTAGTGTTTCTCTGGTTGGATGACAGCGGTACTCGGCGTACCTCCTTGCAGTCTGTGAAGAACTTGTGGAGCTGGTGGGACGCAATCAGCATCTGCCTGCGCGTCTCCATCAGCTCCAGGAGGTCAGCCCAGGACTCGTTCAGGCCGTCCTTCCACTCGGCGATGGTGGCGGCGTCTGCGTGGCCCAGGTCGATCATCTCGTTCACCATCTTGTTCACCTGCTCCATCCGCTGTTGGCCCACGCTGTCCGTCTCCATGGAGAACTTGGTGAACTTCTCCTGAAGGACCTAAACCAAAACGGTCACGTGCTGTAGTTAGTGACTGTTCTCATTCTGTTGTGTTTAAAAGAATGTTAAAGCTTACTGAATCACGGTATTTATCTTTGTCCAGTACATTTACACACTCAATGGGAACTTTCCTTGGCGATGTAGGTAGAATATAGACAAACAGATCTGTAAGTATTTGTTCTTCTCCCTACTATAGTTCATGTAAAGAAAATAGGATCTAAAATAGAGACAAATGTTGTACAGTGAATAAAACGTGACATAAGACGCTAACTGACAGCACACAGTGAGAATAGTGCTGTCAGCACCCGCTATCTCGAGACACCCACCGTGACGTCCTCCAAATCCTGGCCCAGCTCGGTGGAGCTGGCCACCGATTCTCGCTCGGTGATCCACTTCTCGAGCTCCTCCACCTCCTTGTTGAGCTGGTACATCCAGTACTGCTGCTCCAGCTTGGTCTTGCGGTGCTCCACCATGTCCTTCAGGGACACGTACAGCCGGTCGATGTGAGACTGCTGCTTGGTGATCTGCTGGCTGTTTGGAAAGCAGAAGGAAGAACACAAACAGGACACATCAGGAACGTGTTCCAGGGGGACACGGATGTTGTTGGTTAGCAGTGCATTGGTTTGAAGTCTAACTTCATACACTTTGCAAGCTATGAAAAAAAACACCTCTATTGTATAGCTCTACGATTGTGCTTTACTACTCCAAGGTGTGTTTGTGTGACAAAATAGATGCAATTGGGAGAAAAAATGTGAAATCGAAAATAATCAAGGCATCCCTGCAATGCCCTGCAGTCCCTGCAGTCTCCACACTTAAAACACTATGGCCCCCACTATCTGCCTACCAATGCTTGAAACAGCACTGTCAACACCCTTCTCACTGGAATACACATTACACACTACCTCTCGGGGTGCCCCATTTCCAGCAGGCGTTGGCGTTGCTGGGACAGCATGCCCACGGTCTCTGCATACGTCTCCACGGTCTGCTCCAGGACCAGGTGGCATTTCAGCAGCTGTAGAGTGCTTTCCTCATCCTGAAAACAACAACAGCAGCAACCAAAACAGGTGTTGGTAACATCACAGTACAGCACACGGTACCGTTTAAATGTTACGCTGATACGTCAGATTATAGCTTTTAATGTATGCTCCTTCCAGATGCCTCAGGTCCTCGGACACTTGGCCTGCTTGTAGTTCCTAAGGGGAGGAACCGAGACCGACGGGGAGGCAGTGTTTAGTGTCGATGGTCCTCACCTCTGGAACGGACTACCAGAGGAACTGAGGGCATCACAGTCTGTTTAACAAAATCTTTGTTTAGCTTTCTTCTTATCAAGTAGCGTAGTCTTTTCTGTTTAAATATATATAAATGTATCTCTGTGATTCAGATTCGTATTGCCGTGTATTGCACCAAAAGCGTTACATGAATAAAGTTGGACTGATTTGATTAGGATTGACGTGGGTGTCGGCTCCTTACAGTGCCCCTCTCCTCGTTGGCCACCTGCAGCTTCTGCCCGGACAGCCAGGACTCCACCTTGACCGCCTCGCTGTAGTACTGCTGGGCCTGCAGGACAGCGTCCAGCATCACCGACCTCCGCTCCGCCTCCAGCCGCAGCACCTCCCACAGCTGCCGCACGTGCCCCGCCCCCTCGCGCACAAAGTCCACCTCGGGGGTCCGCAGCGAGGCGATGATGCCCGCCCGGTCGAGCACCTCCTCCACGCGTGCCCGCCGGCCCGTCAGCTCCCTCTGAAGAGTCTGGGAGAAGGAAGACGATGGAGACGGTGAGACCCCCGATCGTGAACGTGGTGTGTAGTGGTGATGATGGTGTTGCGTGTGTAGGGTTAGGGCTAGGGTTAGGGTTAGGGCTAGTGGGTGGTGAAAGCAGGCTCACCTGGTTCTTTTTCACATGGTGCTGTACACTCTGCAGGTTGTTGCCGTACTCCTTAGAGGACGCCAAGGGAAGCCTCTCTTGAATCCACAGCTGCAAAGAGATTAAAATATATCTTCGCCTTGTGGTGAAAAACAAGTTGCGCACTATTTATCTATTTCCACGATTGACCCGATTACTTTAAAATGAGACATAGACGTGGTAGACGGACAAACGCCGAGAAAGACAGCAGAGCGAAAAGAGGAAAAATAGGAAGGAGTCAAGCGTGGCTCATCTCAGCGTCACTGAGGACTGAAGGATGCTCACCATCTCATCCTCCAGGTCCTGGGCCACTTGGTGCATCTCCTTGGACGCCAGCAGGATGCGGCGTCTCTCCTTCAGGGGCTCAATGAGCCGGACGATGCGGGTCTCCACCACGCCTGACTGCTCTCCGCCTTCCCTGTTGCCTGCCACCCGCTGGGGCAGGCACACTCCCTGCAGGCTGCCCAGATCGCTCACATCCTTGTACATGTCCCCGATCTGGGACTCCATGGTCTGTGCCAGGAGGAGGAGGAGGAGGAGGCGGAGGAAAAAAAGAAGTCATGTGACGAAAAAAGGCAGGCGGTGAATGATCAAATGCAAAAAACAAAAATGCTTTGGATATTTAATATCATTTGAGTGTTTCAGTGTTATGTAAGGGGTTGCCTTGTATTCTTTAACGCCAGTCGAACCTCGTGTGTAAAAACATGCTACGCTAATAGTGGCCTTTGGAAGGTACATTTTAAGCGACACTTCTAGGGGAGGATTATAACACAGAATACATCACGGTTACCAAATGAAACAAAAGGAAATCCGAACGTCTGTCTGTCTGTCTGTCTGTCAGATGCACCACATCTCCGGCACATACAGGCTGTGAGAATCAAGAGACCACAGTGGATCACCTGGAACTTCTGCAGCTGCTCATTGAAGGTGGGCAGGTGGTGCGCCTGCTCCAGCTGGGGGGGCTGGCGCTCCAGGTGGGAGAGCTGACTGTCTAGGTCAGAGTAGCTCTTGACCGCGGGCTCCGGCTTGTTGTTCTCAAAGAGCTGCCGGGCCTTGGCCTTGGTGGTGCTCTCCAGGTCGGACCAGCACTCCCGGATCTCCTCCAGCTTCTGCTGCACCACCGGCCGCAACTCTGGCTTCTCCTGGATGAGCTCCTGGCCCTCCTGGAGACACACGGGCACATGTTGGGTTTCATGGTTGCACTCTGCTGCGGTTACAAGGATAGCACCACTGTTTACTGTGGTGCTGTTGTCGGTAAAACCTGCTGATTGTTGAACGTGAGTAGAGTGTGAGTTACCGTGAACCGGAGTCAAATTCCTTACATGTGTAAAAAGCATGTTTGGCCAATAAAACCCGATTCTGATTCTGATTCAATTCAGTCGTTTTTTTTTCTTTTTTGATATGAATCGCTGCCTCTGTAGCTTTCTTCCAGTAGAGTTTACGTCATCCGTCGCTTCATTGTTGAGTGACTTTTCATTGTGGCTGTGTACGCTCGTGAATGTCAGGCCTAGCTTAAAGCGAGGCTTCCCATGCGACCAGATAGCTCGCATGTCTTCATTTTGTTACAATAACATCCCATGTGTGTGAATTGCCAAGTGGCCGTACAGAACTATTCACGTGTCGACAACAACACAGTGCAGATTTTGACCATACTGAATCCATTTAAACGATGATTTCATTTGTTGCCTTTTTCACAAAATCTTTCTCAAATGACACTTGTGCAACAGCCATTTTAACTACCAGTAAACCCACTTACCTACACGGTAAAGCCACTTATTTCAAGGACAAAAAAGTTGAGTTATTATTGTAAAATGACACAGCAACAGATTGTGAACATAATGACAAACATCTTTAGTGGCCAAATTCTATATTAGTATATTAGGATTGGACTCCCTATCACACATAGATAAAAAGGCAATCATCGACTTACAATCATGCATGTCTGGTACTAAACCCTCCCTCGTGTCATGTGGCATATGGTCATTTCAGTCCGCCTCATACAGGAGGTTTGGTCATGGTGTGAGGTGGACGAGGAGAATGTGTCATTTTCTTTTGCGTTTATGTGCTCTCACTGGCTCTTGTCCAGTCCCCTGAAATAGCACTGTAGCAGTGTACCCTCCCTGTCTCAGACCTGGGCAGAAGGAGGTGCTTTTTTCATGCGTGCTGTCCACATTTGAATGGAAAGAAACGTTAACGTGTTTCATGGTACTTTAATGGTGGACGGTGGCTACGTGGTGAATACCTTTTTGTGGTTTACAATCTTGCGATAACGTGAGAGCCTATGATAACATGAGAACATCTCGGCATAATGTATATATGTATGTATGTACGTATGTGCTTGGTATTCACTGGAGTTTGCACGTCAGATACATCGGTGCATATACTGAACCTATCGCATCTGAATCCTGAATACTGAATCCGTCTCCCCGAATTCTCCCTGTTTTCTGCATCTTTCAAGGCGAGCTGGACCTGTCCTGTGGCTTTCATATTGCTGTGCTGCATTCCTCTACTTGGCACAGGCTCTCTGCTTTACTGCTGCTAGCGTTCACTCTCTCATCCCTCCCTCTCCCTCTCCCTCTCTCTCTCTCTCTCTCTCTCTCTGCTTACTCGTCTCAGACTCTCTCGCTCTCCCCCTCTCTCTCTCTCTCTCATAATGCAGAGCCAGCAAAACGCAGGTTTCTCCATCTCTTCTCTGCTCTCTCTCACTCTCTCTGTCCCTCTGTCCCTCTCTCTCTCTCTCTCCCTCTCTCTCTCTCTCTCTCTCTTGTCTCTCTACTCTTCAGGCTTTACTGACACACGGGGCGGTAGAAAGGGAAATCATAGAGGCGATGGAGAGCAGAGGAGTAAAGGTAAAGAAATAGGAGATAAAGCAAGGAAGAAATTGGCAGAAAGAAATGGTCTATAGCACAGAAAACGCTGTGTCTGCTGTGGGCGGAGTCAGAGACGGAGTTCAGTTGGACTGGAGAAGGAGGAGGGGAATACAGCCGACATCACCTGCACATAGCGCAGTACTTCCTCGACTACCAGAAGGAAACGTGCCATTCTCGCGGCACTGTGTCGCCAACACACTGCAGGCTCGCCGGTACAGATCAGTGAACGGGTGGGTGCCATTAAATGGCTTGTTTTACAATGTTGGCACAAACACGCATTCCAGAGTCAGGCATAAAAGTGACAGTATGCAGCAGATTGTATTGGCTGCTGCTGGAAGAAGTATGCTATCGCCAATGCAGCTGCTATGCAAATGAAGTGATGAATGCAGGGAAAAAAAATGCTTAGATATTCTTACAGAAGCCCACATGCAGTAGAACCTGCATGATCCGAACTTCAGACGCCCGGTCAGAATTGCTACGGGTAAGCATAATGCAAAAGAAATAAATACAAAAACGGGATCAGTGGACCATAGCAGAATGTAATGCTGGAAGTAATCAACTTTTTCGACCTGGTACTTTTATTTGCATATTTTTAAATGACTATTGATCTTTGTGTACAGTTAACGTTTAAAAAAATAGACAGTACTTTGGAACCAGTGACACACTCCTTCAAGTAAGCTAGTAGGACGAATTGTCCTGATGATTTGTAAATGGATTGACTATTGCCTTCTTTTTTTTAAGTCAGTACATTAAGCAGGTGCTAGTTATAGTCTAAATCAATAGTTATTGACACAAAAACATGTAGGCTACATGTACTATGTGCAGTATAGTACATAGTACAAGTATAGTTGAATTGTGTCCTATTTTATATATTTTTACTTGTTCATATCGATCAACTGAAGGCCCATATCAGTGGCAATAACACAGTAATGTTGTGTATGATTCAGCACATTGTACATGTTTTAGATATAGTAACATATTCTAGCTAGTATTCTAGCAATCTGTAGTTTTTGGGAAAGGGTTTGGCTTCAATGTTTTTTATGCACTACAAGTCATTTCTATGAATCAGAAAATGCATTATACTTTTTTCGTTTCTAGTTCTTGTTGTCTGATGTGTATTTTGGCCTACACTGGTTTTATTGGTTTTTCAAATAAATATCTTTTTTTTCTGAGCACCTTTGGTTATAGCACATTTTACATTAGGGTCGATCTTGTATACTGAGGAGAGATCAATCCTAATGAATATTTCTAACTATACAAATAAATGCATTTATATGTATTTAGGGAACGTGGTGAATTGTTAGTAACACGAGAGCTGGCCCGTTGAGTCAAAAGACATACGGTTGACACATTTTCTCCTGACAGAACAACAACAATGATAGAACAATTTAATATGACAATTTTTAATTGTCCAAATAATCTTTCAAAAATATAATCTATGAAAATATCTGGTGTGGACAATAAAAGTGTGGTAAAACAGTCTGCATGTGTTTTTTTAATATGTATTAACGATATGCCCCATGAACTGGACCTATCCTTACATGAATGTTGTATGGTTATGCGTTGTTGGATGTTTGATAAAGTACATTTTACACATGGCTATGAAGCATCACTTTTTCATATTTCATATATCGCCTGATCACGTGAAACTGATACATAATACAATGGAGATTCCAGGAATCAGAAGAAAGCTCTGATATAGCTCAAAGCTACACGTGGATATTTATAAAACCTGTAGAATAAATAAAGCACTGTCTTTTCCAACATTCATAGTGAAAAGGTTGCGACATATGACGTATGGGATGTTCATTGCAGGTTTACACATTGCTGTACAGGGAAAGGAACTAAATATATAGAATTAAAAATGTTCTAGAACATTTAACAGCAACATGGACGCAATTATCTTTCTTCACAATATCTTTAAATAAGCTACTTCCAATATCCCTCACCGAGAGCACCAGCCTGTGTTCTTGAAGAAACAGAGAGAAAGTCAACAAGGCAACTTGATATCATCAATTTCAACCCTCGGCAGCTAAACATATGCTTCCTCTGTTGAGGTTAACATGATACTCGATAACTAAACAGTTCTTCCTGTTTCAACGACAAGAGAAGCCTACATCCTCACAGCAGCTACACAGTTATTAATGACCATTATCGACCCATCAAATATTACCACATGACTGACAAATTGATGGGGGGGGGAGGGGCATTAATTGTCAATAAGATCAGGAAAAAAACCAACCTATTAGCACATTATTTGCTTCAAAGCCCTTGAGCCAGACAGAATGGGCCACGACATGGTAGCGTGTTTACAAAGGCATTTCCCACCCAGAGCCGGTGGTAGAGCAGAAGCTTTGGCACAAGGTCAACGACAGACCCTCCCACTAAACCAGCGTCTTCTCCTTACGGTGGCCATAGAGGTTGAAGCACGAACGCTCCCAAAAGCACATATAGTTCTCCAATGGCCGACAGAAGGGCGCAGCGTCATGTTTTTTCTCTCTCTCCTCTCTCTCTCTCTCTCTCACTCGCTCTCTCGCTCCCTCTGTCTCTCTCTCTCTCTCTACTCGCTCTCTCGCTCCCTCTGTCTCTCTCTCTCTCTCTCTCTCTCTCTCTCTGTGTCTCAGATAATCACTTTCTCCAGTGGAGGCATGGATGTAAGCTCAGCGAGGACCCCAAGAAGGCCACCACTGGTATGGACACGTACAGCTACGATGGAGAAGACTTCCTGCACTTTGACAGCACCTACAAGCAGTGGGTGGCCCCCATGGACGAAGCTGAGCAAACCAAGAGGAAGTGGGACGCCATCCAGCAGCTGAACGACTACACGGACGGATACCTGCACAACGAGTGTGTCCAGTGGCTGGAGAAGTTCCTCAAATACAGGAATGACGCCAACAAAAACTCCTGTGAGTGTGGAACTGTGTCAGAGTACTGCTTCATACACGTGTTAGTCAAGGTACCTGGGAACCTAAACTAGACAGCTGTAGGAGCCAAACCCTACCAGGTACTAGAGTAGGACAGCTGACTGGAGTAGGACAGCTGTAGGAGCCAAACCCTACCAGGTACTAGAGTAGGACAGCTGAACCAAACCCTACCAGGTACTAGAGTAGGACAGATACTGGAGTAGGACAGCTGTAGGAGCCAAACCCTACCAGGTACTAGAGTAGCACAGATACTGGAGTAGGACAGCTGTAGGAGCCAAACCCTACCAGGTACTAGAGTAGGACAGCTGAACCAAACCCTACCAGGTACTAGAGTAGGACAGATACTGGAGTAGGACAGCTG
>OMNO01070931.1:0-13640 GCA_900303215.1 Trachyrincus scabrus | reverse complement strand
CAAGAGAACATTTACTCAGAATTTGACATTTTTGAAGGTCAGTATGAAGGACAGATGTTTATATGATGATAATGGTATTATTGACAGGCATTGTGCCTAGCACCAGTACACGGTGGTCAGACAAAAAACCTTTTTTAGCAGTTTGAGGGTTTTTCTTTGTTGCATTCGGCTTGCATCAGAAGTAAGACATTTACACACAGTGGGTGGTTTATAGTATCTAGTGAAGTTGTATTTTTTTGTACATTTTCCTATCAAGTAGGATTTGTAAATGAACACTTTGGATGGGATCTCGTGCAACGAGCGGAAAGACTTGAGCAAGATCATTCTTATAGCTATTTTATTGCACAGACAATAGATTAATCATTTTATATAGTATATATATTTATATCGTCACAAAATATAATTAGTTTCACAGGTAATCAAGGCGAGTAACGACAAATAAATACAAAAATACATAAAACAAATTGGAATGATTGCATAAACATTTACGACACATTTACCTTCTGTTAGCTTATTTAGGTTAGTGCTTCATTTGTCTTAATACTACAGCAAACAAAGTTGGATCGTTTTTAGAGTTAAGTTAGAAGCACAAGTCTGGAACACAAACCAGTTTGCATCTCGCCAGAGAACACATTTCTGTGCTGTTCTGCAGCTTGGATACATGCAAAACACGTGTATGTATGTATATATGTCTGTAAGACCCATTCAAAACATACCATTTGAAGTCTGACTAACAAATTGACATTGGTCAATACTGAAACTGGTTTCCTTGAGCCGGCTCCATTTTCAACTGAAGAACAAAACCTCAAAACACATCGACTATATGTGGTATTTCCAAGACATCCATTCTGTTTCTCATATATTTTTGTATGCGTTTCTTTTAGGCCGGAGGTTAAAAGGGTCTGTAGTTCCAGAGACTGGAGAACACGGATATCTGTGAAGTGTGGACAATAGAAATTAGTGAACACGTTTACGGTTACATTTCTACCTGCTAACTTGCTGACCTGGATTGGCTATAAACAAACCATTCACTTTACACGTGTTCACTTTTACCGCCTTTACTTGACTATTAACCATCCCTGTGACCATTGGCTAAGCCTTGAGTCAAACTACAACACATTCGACTTGACTGGGGGGGGGGCGCGGTAGCTCAACCCGCTAAGGTGCTAACCGTGTAGGCACGCTACATGTCACTCATTCTTTAACCCACTTTCCTGTCTGTCTTCGCCGTCCATGCAGGCATACAATCCCATAAAAATACACACATTCACTTGACCGCACGGGGAAATCCAGTATCGTCGCTAAATCTGTAATTTCTATCGTCTACGTCGCTAGAAGCATGTCCTGGTGGATGAGTCGCTTACGTAATGTATCACGTCAGGTCTCACGCGGTACTCACTTTGTCCTTGAGCTGCTGGCAGAGTTGCAGGGAGATGGTGAAGAATACCAGCGTGTCGTTGAGCCAAGGCACCACACACTCCACCTTGTGGACGTGGCTCACCTCGAAGCGGTTGTTGTTTAGCTCGCTGGAATACAGATCGTGCGTGTTTAGTCAGGGTGTGTAACGGGCCACGGCTCTCACAGAGCGGTGGATACATCGGTGGGTCTAGACCCCAGGCACAGGAAAGTTAAACCCTGCACTAATGTTAGGGTGCCCTAACTCAACGTTTCTCAACGTGGGAGGCGCAGCAGTACTGTTTTTATACACTGTATAAAAACACGAACAATTAGAAATGTGTTGCACACAAGAGCTAACGACTACCGGGGGGGGTAGTTAGAGAACCACTGCCCTAACCCCCTACCTGCTCATCGATGACATGTATCTGACAAGATTCACGGTGTGGCGTGATGTTTTCGGTTTCAGATCAGCTCAGCTAGAATACGCAGGTTACCTGCCAGGTGTGCCAGTCTCAGTGGTTTAAATAAGGGCAACAAACAGCTTTATATGGTCATATGCAAAAAAAAAAGTGTGTTCACCCACGCCTATAATAGGCTATTGAAGCAGTGATTTATGTGACACTTCTGAACGACGATGACACGGTGGCCCCTGTCCCTCTGTCGGACCTGCGGTGGACATCGGAGCCGTGGGGTCTAGCACATTCTTTGTATTACCAAGAGTCAGCCTTTCCATTTTCAGCCTTTCCATTCATCACATTTTCAGGGTGCGATAGATGATGGCTTTTCTGCCGGTAAGCGCTGGCTCTAGTCAGAGTTCTGGTTTAGGTTTGAAGATATCTCAACCTGCTACTTGAAACGGGCCCCGGGTCAGAGGATCATGTTGTGTTACATCACACAATGGAAAGAAAATGAAAACCCACTTACAATGTGGACCCAGGATTGTGCAACACTGAGCTTCCGGCTGGCTTGAAATTCTGAAAAAGAAAACCCGGCGAATGAACGCCCTGTTTCAGCTCGAACTCGAACACGATGAGAGTTAAAGAAAATACATTTTAGGAGTTCTACGAAGGAGGGGGGGGGGGCCGTGTTATCACCATGGTTACTCGGTCCATACCAACGGTAGAAGAGGAAGCAGAACGGGTCAATAGGTCTGTGATGGATGTGTATGACATGAGCCAAGACCCCACATTTAGCTCAATAACAAATCACACGTTGCCGAACGTAAACACCGTGCATTCAAAGTCTTGCCTTGGTTGTGTTTGGCTGCAGCACGTGAAGCTGGTACACGGCCAGGCACAACTTGCTGAGGTTGATGTAGAAATTCACCATGACGTCCCCCGGCATCGGAGGAGAGAACATTTTCTAGCGGGGGTCAGAGAGAGAGAGACACGCGCACACACACAACAAGACATTCATTTATCGGGGGAAAGAGAAGACACCGTGACGTGACGTGACATTGTGATATTGTTTCCGTTACCATCAGGCCGCTGGTCGCCAGCTCGGGTAGAGTCATGTTGGCGGGGGTGGTGAGACGGTTACGTGCCCGCGTCAGCTGCAGCATCACCGCATCCATGAGCTGGAACAACAACAACAGCAGCAGAGGGTGTCAGTGTCCACATGCGGGTCCCCGGGGGACAGCAGCGTCGAGCACAAGGAGGAAACAGCAGCAGTATAATATAGGGGCAGTATTAGCTTAAGGCTACCGATATAGGGGTGGTATTAGCTTAAGGCTAACGATATAAAGGGCGGTATTAGCTTAAAACATCATACAGTAGGTTCTCTCACAATCCAAGGTTTGCTGATTTGGTCCTCAACTCCTGAGTCGGTTTTATTTAGATATATCTGAATGTGAGGCATTTGCTGTAAAGCACTTGGAAAAGCACTGGCAGTCCATTTACTATACAAAGTGAAGAGATGAAGGAACACAAAGCTATAAATGCTAGGTCTATATACTTGGGCTGTATAAAGATACATAAATGAGGATCTTTATTACTGGACGCCATCAGTCGAGCTATATACACGAAATCATGAGCACTATTCCAGGTAAAGGGTAGAGTCCATTCATGTTGAAGAGGGCCGTTCCACTCAGACAACAAATGCATAATCAGCAAGTTAGCACTTGTGTGACGTAGAGCTAGAGCGGTAAGAAGACAAAACATTTGTGTGCCCATGTAGGTGGAAACATACAGGCCCGGAAAGTTGAACCCAACAGATTGGGTTGGGTACCGGTACCGCTAAACGATGCCTGAACCGATACTTGTAAAGCGAAAAAAACTACAATAATTTAACAATAAATAACAGTTACAATACTAATAAATAACAAAAGAAATAGGCCTACCAAGTGTAGACTTGTACTCTCCTACAAATTATTCTACTTAAACGGTTACTTTGCCCAAATCTAACCATGTCTGCTTCTCTGGCAAAATATGATTTTTTTTTTTAATGAAATAAACCCATTTGTCCATAGTTATTTTTCAAATACTTTTCACACGTTACATACGAACAAATAACTGACAGTTTGTAAGAACCGGACTTTATAGGTCGTGAAAACTTTCATGACCCCGCCTCTTTTATCCGATTGGCTAAGCGACCATAACGTGACGTTGACGAGCGCCGCTGCATTAACCACAGCGCTAATGAAGGCACCGAAATCTACGTTGCAATCGGGTCCGGTGGGTACCGGTCGTAGAGGATCCGGTGCCATAGCGGTACCCGGCCCTACAGATGTCCCCCGGTTCATTTCACAGAACAGAGGAAGTGATGTCATGATCAGGAGAACCAACCTTATTCACTTCAGCGCCGGTTTTAAAATGGTAGCTCTCGTCTCTGCTGCTCAGCAGCTGCAGGGCCTGGTTCACGTGGTTCCTGGCGTCTTGGATCTGCACCAGAGGCAAGGATTAGGGTATGTTAAGGGTAAGGAATCAAACCCTACACTCATCCAGGGGCGGGGCCGTGGTAGTGTTTATATAGTGTTAGGGGCGGGGTCATGGCGTCACCGAGCCCCCATTTCAGACCCGCCCCAAAAAAATCCAGAAAACAAACGGGATGAAAAACAATGCAGTACTACATAGTGCACATAGTCTTCAGCAATGATGTTCTACCGTGTATAATGTTGTGGAGTGTGTGTTGTTGTTGGTGGCTGGTTTAAGCAGCCTCACCTGGTCCGAGTCAGACTGGTTAGACTCTGGGGCTGCTGGGCGGGGCTGCACACCTGTGGGGGCGTTGGCCAATCAAGACCCACAGGTTAAACCAGCCACCAGCACACACACACTCAGGAGGAGCGCTAGCATGTCAGCACGTACCGCCTGCTCTGCCTGTTCAAACTATTGCAATCTGCCTGTGTTTCGCCATTGGATGGGGAAGTCCCTGTTCAGGCACCAATGTGACAGTTGCCACATGCCATCTACAATGGCTTTCAGGGCTTCTCCAATGGCAGGATACGGGCAGATGTTGGTTGGACCAGGTGAGGCTGCTCAAACCAGCCACCAACAACACACACACTCCACAAATGTGTTTAGAAGTGTAAACAACAACGCTCAATCATGTCACACACCTGCTGCAGTTTCCACTGCTTGTCGTCCCGAAATTGAAAATGGAGCACTTGGCTACTTTTGGATACTTTCAGGTTGATGTCCTGTAAAAACAAATACATGTCTACATAAGACGACATTCGGCTTGAGGTCACTAGGATCCCCTACGTCCCTGCCGTGGTCACTTACGGCTTGTGTGAGAGCCTCCCCTTGGAGCGTGAGCACCCCCTTCACTTGGTCCATGCTGGAAGAAAGATTTACAGCAATACGTTGGTTTGACTGAGCCGGTGACGTAACATCTTGTAAGAACTGTTGTGAACAGAACAGAACTGTCAACGATGGTCACACGGTCATGAAGCCATGTGATAAAAACCTTCACACAAGCTTGAAGCGTAAAGCTGCTGTAGGTGAGATTATTAAAATGTGCTGTATGTAAGATTTGAGAGCATTGAGAAGTGTTGCATTCATGCTATGATAATGCAACCAGCTATGATGACGCTGTGTGGGCGCATGTGATTGACAGGCAAGATTGATTCCCTGAACCAATCAGGAAAGAGATGCCCTGATTGGTCAGAAATTAGTCGGGTAGCAGTACTAAAATGTAAATTGTCCCACACAGTCAACCAGAACAGATATTCTCTCAGAGCGTTCCACTGGCGGATGGTCTGTGGCATTTCTAACAGATGACACTCAAATTATAGCTCTTGATTCGTTGGTACAAAAGGAAAATACTGCTCCATTGCACTTCTCATGGTGATCTTACGTCGTGCTGCCGAGGATGAAGTTCTCCTGTTTGACCTGGCTGTCCAGGCCCGTCGTCGGCATGGAGAAGCGCCTGGACGCCTCCTGGAGACAACGGAGAAAGAACAACGGGGCTCGTTTGGTGTAAGTAACACTAAGACGTAGAGCGGGTTGCCTGGCAACCGGAGGGCTGCTGGTTCGATACCCGGCTCCTCCTAGCTAAGTGTCAAGGTGTCCCTGAGCAAGACACCTAACTTAAGACACCTAACTTAAGGCCACTACGTGACTTTTCAAGTCACGTAGTGGGTAACACTGGCCTTGTTACAGGCATTATTGTGCAACAGGCTTGCAACAGTGCACACAAGAGACAACTGAAATATTCTGCAACAGGAAGTTTGAACCAGAAGTCTTTTGGTTATCCAGCCTACTTCTTCACACTGGGTTTGAGAGTTCACTCAAGATGATATCTTAATACACAATGTCTGTTTTGGTCACGTGAGGTCAAACCCAATGCCATTTTCTCTGTAATAGTTCCAGTGGTGTGCCCGTGTCCTTTGAGGTCAAAACGGCCTTGATAAGGAATTGCTTTGGTATAGTTAGAGGGTGATGTTGTCATTTTGACTCATCAACACCAGTTAACAATGTATGTATTATTTTCTCTTTTTTGGAAGTCATTTTGGGTGTGGTTTCAAATAAGTCAAAATGGGCTTCTACCGTACCTTCACGTGTACCTTCTGTCTTTAAATACAATCTGTTTGTTATTCAATTAGTGAAAATAAACTCAACAAAGTATGCTTGCACACATATATATTTACCTTTAAGATATCCTGGAGCTGTTTCAGTACAGAGTGTACCTCTTCCTTTAGTAGCCAGTTGAATTCCTCCTCCTGCATAATCAAACAGAGACAAGGCAGAGAGACATACCATGCAATGACATAAGAAAACACTTGACACACCTGTTCTCCATGTTGCCAATTCTCAAACAATACTTACTGGAATGTGTATTCAACTTCAACATGGTAATATTGTAGGGTGTAACAAAGTGTTGCTAATGAATCATTCATTCACTAATTTACTCATGAATCATCCATTCACTCTATTACTCATGAATCATCCATTCACTCATTTACTCATGAATCATCCATTCACTCTATTACTATGAATCATCCATTCACTCATTTACTCATGAATCATCCATTCACTCATATCATGAATCATCCATTCACTCATTTACTCATGAATCATCCATTCACTCATTACTCATGAATCATCCATTCACTCATTTACTCATGAATCATCCATTCACTCATTACTCATGAATCATCCATTCACTCATTTACTCATGAATCATCCATTCACTCATTCACTCATGAATCATCCATCCACTAATTTACTCATGAATCATCCATTCACTCATGAATCATTCATCCAGTCATTTACTCATGAATCATTCATCCAGTCATTCACTCATGAATCATTCATCCAGTCATTTACTCAGGCTGTTGCCCTTTGTAAACAGGACCCACGTGAATGGCATATGCCAATCCCGTGACAGTAAACTTGATTATATTGTACCGACGCGGGCATTACAATGTAGATCATATTAAAAGTATACAGTGCCAAATATTTCCAGTGAGTTTATCCAAATACAGTATTTATGCATTTTAACTGCGGCGGATTAGTCGGCCTGGTAATTAAAAGGCTGCAGCGAACGCATTAGACGCAGGGATGAGTTTACGGACGTCGACACATCATCTCACTGATCGCTTTCTGGCTGAAACGCCACATAAAACACTTTGAACCACGGGTGGGTCAAATAATGAATTGCATGGCATTATATGTATATTTATACAGTACATATCAACGGGTCTGTCAGCTAACCCGCTAGCAGGGTGGCTACACAACAGTGCAACGCTGCAGACAGGTCTTACCATCACTGCTCTCTCCACTTGGTTCGCAGCAGACATCTTGGGCAGTTCAGACAGCGATCTCTGCGGATTCAACATGTTTACCCAACAGTGTAATGTAACGCAAATGTGCTGCTGCTGCTGCGGATCTCCTGCTCCGGATCTCCTTCTCCTCCTGGCTGTGCTGTCGAAACGCCGATCGGCGTTAGCGCCGCCCACTAATCCTCCGTCAGAGAGACGCTGCTTGGATTGACCTCCTCTCCTCTGACCACCTCTCCTCTCCTCTGACCACCTCTCCTCTCCTCTGATCTCCTCTCCTCTGATCTCTTCTCCTCGGACCTCTTCTCTCCTCGGACCTCCTCTCCTCTGATCTCTTCTCCTCTCCTCGGACCTCTTCTCTCCTCGGACCTCCTCTCCTCTGATCTCCTCTCCTCGGACCTCTTCTCCTCTCCTCGGACATCCTTTCCTCTGATCTCCTCTCCTCGGACCTCAACCCATGGTTGCTAGACATAGCAACCATGGGTTGCTAATAAAGTCACATTTCCCCACACAAAATGTGTTACTGACTAAAAAGAGGGTGGAAATGCATTTGCCCGACCCTCTTAAGAATAGACTTAGTATTAAAGTGGTGAATTTAACAACGTTAGAAAGCTGTGAGGAAAATCGAAATATTCCAAACCTAACTTCTTTGTGGTGCGATGGTCATATATACAATTCATACATACTGTACATACATTTAATATATTCATTAAGAAATACTTCAGGTTAAAGCAGTAGCTCTATTACTTTAACCTCATTTGGTTTCCACATGAATGAAAAAGACCACACGTCATCAATTAGGAGAGGATTTAATGAACACAAACTTGAGATTTTCACATGCACAGAAATTATAAATATTACTAAAGCTATAGTTTCACCCTCCTGCCTCTCATGGGACCAAATTAATTATTTCATCATAAATTCAATAATAAGCTATGAAATATAAGCCAGACATTGATCAACCATTTCAAAGTGAACTGAAGAATCCACAGTATAAACACAGGATCCCAGACTCAGTATTTCTGTCATATCCTCATCCGCCTCACTCATTCATAAAATGATATTTACATGCCGTTTTTTTTTTTTAGATACTCGATTACACTAGAAGTGTTCGGTAATTAGGAACCTGCATTTTTTTGGCAAACATTTTTTTCAAATTGGGGAGATATGGAGAAAAACCCTGTGTTTCTGGCCTTTGAACTACTGCACGGTAAAATATGCTACTTTGTGGGGTTAATGTAAAAACAGATGAACCAACATTAACCCGACTTGCGTGGAGATAAACAACTGTTGATTTGTTTCTGTCAAGAATTAATGATTTACCGTAGCGATTGGAAAAAGAGACAACTTATGCAAACCTATCTTAAATTCACCCACTAAAAGAAAACAGTCTAATATATCGAAAAACTTTAAAAGTAATGGAATACCACAACTCCAACTGTTAAAAGATTTCATATTTAGAAAAAAAATAAACTTAAGTTCACAAAACAAAAAGTACTACTGCAATTTAAGGCGTTTAAATGAAGCTGTCACCATCAGTGATCCGGTCGGGGAAAGAACACGTTTGATCAAATATGTAGAGGAGAACGACCGTGTTAGAAATAAATAAATAAGACATATCGAACGACTTCAGGGTTACAATATTAAGGCAATGCTCTGGGCGCGTTCTCGTCATTTGTCGCATAATTCTAGGCATTAAAAGAAAACATTTAAGTTCAGAGTTAGCCTAGCCATATGCATGCTTAAATTACTGATGGTTCAGCAGTAATCACTTGTGAACCCACAGAACCAGTGTGCTGTTTATTCGGTCTGACTCGCACACCCTGCTGTTCACAGAGCGGTGGGAACTAAATTAACAAACCTTTTGTGGGACATATCCATCAGTGCAATACACAAAACCAGCCTGTGGCATTAGAGCTATCTCTCTCTCTCTCTCTCTCTCTTTCTCCCCCCGACTTGTGAGCAAGGAAAAAAAAATAAAAAAAGGCGCCAGGCAATTTTAAAATTTAACAAAAACAACAACAAAACAATGGAAATCAAGGACATAAGAGTGTGTCACATTTCGGCCTAGTGAATGTAGGCTCTGTAGACTGCGGACATGTCGTTGTCTGATTGGTCCAGGGCCTTAGCCCTTTTGTAAACCTGGAAAGCAGAGAGAAAAACACAGCGCAGGTGTAAGGCCTTGTGTGTGTGTGTGTGCACACACACACACACACACACACACACACACACACACACACACACACACACACACACACACACACACACACACACACACACACACACACACACACACACACACACACACACAGCATCGGTTGCGTAACCGGTAACAGAGTACACTCACCTCGTTGGCAGCTGCCGCCATGGGGGTGGGGTGGTTCGCCATGTCCCCCATGGAGATGGCCAACCGAAGGTCCTTCTGGATGTGTTTCAAATAGTAGTCCGGCTTAAAGTTACCCTGCAGGATGTCTTCAAAATGCAGGGACACGTGTTAACATTAAATAGACATATTTCACATTGGTGACTTATCGTTTGTGTGTTCTATGAGTGGACGTACTTTGGCATTTTTGATCCACAAAGGTGCTGGCCATCTGGCCCTGGCAGAGGATGTCCAGCAGGGTCTGCTGAGACTGGCCGGTGGCCTGAGCAAGGGTCAGGCCCTCGGCGATGGTTGCCATGAAGCTACCCTGCACCATGTTCAGAATCAGCATCATCTTCGCTGCGTTGCCCGCTTCACCTGAATTAAGAAGACATCGTATCAACATTAAAATGGGCGTAGGTTGGTTTGCGTCTAGGAAAAAAAACAAACTAAGTTGGCAATGATGAATTATTAATATTTTTATTATAATTATCAAGTTACTAAATACTTTTAGATTGACTGATTCGTGACGTGTTATCATTTCAAACAGTGAAAACCGGGCGGGTCTGCAGATGATTGAGGGAATAACTAGCGATAGCATAGGTGAATAGAAAGGCCGATAAAGGGTGCCTGGAGATAGGACCGAACAATCCAGCCGGACGCCGTCCATCACCGCAATCCGGTCATCACGCGACCGCTCGGCCGAGGCTGAACCTACCCAGGAAGAAGGAGGTCTTGCCCATCGCCTGGAAGCAGCTGCTGCAGTCTTCGTAGACGCTGCGGTCACCGGCCGCCAGGATGACCAGCATGCCGTCGTTGGAGAGCTGCTGGCTGCCCGCCACGGGCGCCTCCAGGAAGCGCCCGCCCCTCGTGGTGATCGACTGGCGAGAAGAGGACCCACACACACACACACATCAACTATGTGGCAATACGAGAAGATGATAGAAGATGATGAACACAAAACGCATTTAGATGGAGAACCCGGAAAACGTTTTAGAACTAGTGTGTACCTGTGAGAGTTCTGCGATGGTGTCCGGGTCGACGGTAGACATTTCCACATAGCACTTGCCCGGTCGTATGCCCTGCAGAACCCCGCTCGGGCCCAAGACCAACTGGAGAAGGAAGAACCATTTCAGATTACACTTTGAAAAAGGAGTCTATTTCAAACGCTGGCTTTCTGTCCCCTCCCTTATACTTGCATCCTTAGCAGCCTTTGGGTCAGAAACGCAGGAGAACGTAATGTCACACATAGAGACGACCTCGGCTGGGGTGCGGCCCAGTCTGGCCCCCTCCTGGATAAACAGGTCACACTGGAGACCAAGAGGAGGCACAAAGAAAGCACTTAGACTACAGTAAAGTCACATCCCCCTCCATAACAACACAGTAGACCCTTTAACAATCAGTCACATCCCCCTCCATAACAATACAGTAGACCCTTTAACAATCAGTCACATCCCCCTCCATAACAATAGACCCTTTAATAATCAGTCACATCCCCCTCCATAACAATAGACCCTTTTCCCAGAGGTGTCATCGTAGGACTAACACAGATGTCGCTCATAACACTAACTAAGGGTCTGCTCCTTGTATGTTCCAGGGCACGGGGAGGATGTTTGACCTGTCAGCTGTGAGTAAACCCCCCCGAGTGCGAGCGTTTAGAAGTGATCAACGGACGGACCTTCTCTGCAGTGCGGTTCCACACGGTAACCACGTGTCCCATCTTTAACAAGTTGGAGACGATGCCACTGCCCATAAGCCCCAACCCGAGGAAACCTATCCTGAAGAGGAGGAAAGAGAAGAGCAAACTACATAAGCAAGACAATATTGTTAATAAATAATTCACAATTCAGTTAATAATCAAGCGTTTGACATTTTAAATGAAATGAGATGTTTATGGCTCATTAATTGCTGCACCTTGTGGGAGAGAAAGCATGTCAAACGTACCCCAAATGACAGTAAAGAGCATTCGTACCGTTTATCTGTAGGGGTGATGCTTCCATTGATGGCGGTGCTGTCTGCCGCTTGGATGGATGTTGAGCCTGTGTCCTGAACACACCAGTTCAACACGTTCACTTAAAGGTAGCAGCACTTAAAGGGGTTAAAGGGGCAGTTTATACAGCCAATATAATCGGTGTAATTAGATTTAGTTTACAATAGGTGGCGCCAATGATACATAACTTTAACATAACTGTATAATATTACAAATCATTTTAAAAGACCATTTCAAAGGAAATATGCCTATAGTATCTACGATAGCAACTTATTATTTCTGCATTGAACAAAACTAAAAGACGGTCTTCTCTTTCAAAAAACTGTGAAAGAAAAAAGAAAACAAAACACTTTACTTCTTCGATAATTTTCAGACGCTTGCTGATGGGTTCCATTGAAGAGGCCGGCTGTAGGAGATAGGGAAGACGGTTGATTGAAAAACAACCCATACGTACGCAGAAGAGAGAATAGCTATTGAATCATGTGGTCAGAATACACGTGCACACTAGACACACAGCTAGTCCTTAGTCACACCTCTTTACATCGATCCATTCAGCCAGACATGATCTATTATTGCAATTCGGTCATCGCAACCATGAAATGATCAATTAGGAGTGAAATATGTGTAATTTAAAGTCCTCTGAGTTTAGTGAGTGATGGGTTTGATTTCCATGGCTACGGCTTGGGAAACTCCAAGCAGCGGTAAGATGCTGGAGTTCCCAGTGAACTGGACCGGAGAGACAATGCTACCTGTAGAACAGCACAGGGGAAAACACGGGAAACATTCCCTCTTACCTTCTCAGACTGGCTAAGGAGGAAGTGGTGGAAGTGGGGGTCGTCCTTCACAGGCTAAAGATAAACAAAAGAGTTTGAATTAAGACGACGTCTCACAGGGCAAGCATTAACCCCCAACTAGCATACAATCTAAACCCATGTGCAGAAATAATTAGGGTATTAACAGAACATCAAAAATAACATGCAGCTTCTTAAAATGCGTTTGCATCAAATCTCAAGAGTAGGGTCGGCTGAGGCTTTGGGAGCCGGATGCCAGGTTGGGAACTCGACTGACACACAGTGCACAGACACACGTCACCGCAATGCAATGCAACCGTTGACATGGCTTGAAAACCCTTGCAGTGCTTTCAAGAATGCCAGGGGGGGTCAAGACAGAAGCGGTCAACTGGGGTGTCGTGCACCCCATTCCGATTCACAGCGGGTTCCTATTCACTTTCAGGGGGGGGGTGGATTTTGCACAGTTTTGCACAGCTAGGCTACCTATAACTACATGTTGACTATGACACATGCCGGACCCAAAAAGACCTACACACACACGTTCTCAAGAGCCAGTCAAACCCCTGAGTAGACATCAGGGTGTCTGGTGTAAATACCGAAGGTGATCGGTCAGATTTCATTCAAATTTAACCGATTCCACGACGTCACAGCTGACAAAACTTGTTCATCTCGAAGAAAAGCCGGGAAAGACACCAAGCGGCACCAGGTTTGCGTTTTCACATCAATTCAACATCATCATCGACATGCCAGAACTAGACAATGCATTCCCTAGATCCCTCTTTAGACAAAGCTAGCGCCGCAGACCCACTGTGACCCTCCACACAGAGCTGGTTACCAGCATCCGGATACCATCCTCAAGTCCCCGTTACCAGGAGCAGAAAG
>OMNO01070869.1:0-12830 GCA_900303215.1 Trachyrincus scabrus | reverse complement strand
GAAACCCAGCAAAGTCCCATACAAGACTCCCATACATGCCCATTTGTACTGTTGGCCGCGTAAGTCTTCAAGGCTACACGTAGTTCTACTTGGGTCATTTAGTAAGCCTGCAACAGATTAGGCCATCAATAAGACTAGTAAACAGGTTGTCCCCAGAGGTTTATTCGGAAGTATCATCATCAATAATTCAATAAATAAGTGCCCCACCATATTAAATATTACCATACCACGTTAAAGAGTAACTAAATGTCAACTTCATTTCAGTGTCCTTCATAGTTGCTTTGCTTCATATATATTGACTTCCTCTAATCTTCATGTGTCTCCAATGATAGATATCATTGAAGACACGCAGTTATGTGTAGAGATGTATTAGTCACATTACCAGAACAATTAGATACACGTGGGAAGACATATTTGAATATTATGCATACATGCAATATTCCGGGCTCATCTTGCTCGGTTTCCTCCTTCGAGTAATGAGTTATGTGGCACAGCTCTAAGGCTCGCTCTAGATGTATATCTAGAGCGAGAGAGAGAGAGAACAAACCACTGCTGTGTCCTTGTGTTGCTCGTCCTGTCATGGCTGCCAGCTGTTGTTAAGGGTTAAAGGTATCATGAGAAAAGCTTAGTGGGCTTCTGAATGTGTAACTAATACCCTTTAAGTTGTGGCTGTATATAATAATAACAATAATAATAATAATAATAATAATAATAAACGTATTATACATTTGAATAATAATACATATTGCTATACATTTTCAGGTAGATCTAAAAAGTAGCAGTAGTAATTAATCGTGACACGGTACATGTGTGTCCCACCATGTAACGTGTAGGCCTAAACTGCATCACTACCAATCATTACATGAAATGAAGACGTCAAGCCTAATGATGGGATCAGGTCTCTACTAAGTCATAAATAAACATCCTATCCTTCATCATGCTATTGCATTGTGAGTTAAACGCCTATATCATCCAATATTGTTATTGAACCTAAATAAACATAATCATCATTAGAATAATCACCATTATAATCAGAAACACCATTACAAGAAAAGCTATTGGATTACATGGGCATGTACGTCTCTATTAACCAAACACTTACATATACGTGTCTATTAACCAAACACTTAGATATACGTGTCTATTAACCAAACACTTAGATATACGTGTCTATTAACCAAACACTTACATATACGTGTCTATTAACCAAACACTTACATATACATCTCTATGTAAGTGTTTGGTTTATCCTTAAAGAAATGCTCCACCATTCACCATTCATTCTCAGTGTATTGAATCCAAGTCTCTTTTCAAACTCGAATGGAGAAGAAATATTATGTGAATATATTCCAATGAACCCCACATAATGATGTTCAGTAGATAGTTTGGTACTCCATATTGGCTGATCCACTACTTAACGGTTTGAATTAGTCCTAATCAATATTGCAAG
Organism: Trachyrincus scabrus; assembly: GCA_900303215.1. Classification (NCBI taxonomy): domain Eukaryota; kingdom Metazoa; phylum Chordata; class Actinopteri; order Gadiformes; family Macrouridae; genus Trachyrincus; species Trachyrincus scabrus. Next base: position 11,380 of record OMNO01070869.1, on the reverse strand, counting down.
TGAAAACATTTCATGCATCTCAAAAAAATGTACCCTACCATTTTGTGCCCCAACCAGTAATGGAAATAGTCACAGCAGGAATAAATAAATTCACCACGTTTAACAAGAATAAAAAACAACACGTTAATCAGCACATGTATGCCTAAAGGTTTTACATTTGGCATCATAATATAGAATAACTGACATTGAAGAACATGGACAACATGTAGAAAATAAGACATTTTATATTGTAGGCCTATAAGCCTATATGTTTCCAAAAGAGTAAAGGCAAAGACACAGAAACCCAGAACACAAGTTAGCTATATCAATCTAAAGTTAGTTAATATCCATAATGCATAACTCAAAACAAAGGTGTCTTTAACATTTCATTTCAGACGGTGTTTAGTACGATGTCTGTAGTGAGTAGCTTTCAGCCCCTGTGTGTGTGTGTGTGTGAGTGTGTGTGTGTGTGTGTGCGTGTGTGTGTGTGTGTGTGTGAATAGGTTATTTCTCCCTGCCCTTAGCTCTCTCTTTTCATTTGCAGTACATAAAACACACCACCCCTGCAACATCCATACACACAGACACAAACACATGCATAGTAAAAACACAGGCACGCGCGTGCACACACACACACACACACAACACACACACACACACACACACACACACACGCATAAATACATAGGTCAAGTGTCAGAGGTCGTGTTGTGTCTGGAGAGGATTTACTCTCTTACCTTGATTTCTTGCTCTATGTCTCTCTGTCTCTCTCTCTCTCTCTCTCTCTCTCACTCACACACACACACACACACACACACACACACACAGACAACCACCAAAACATTCTCACCAAAACATTCACTCCACTTACCACCACAGTATAGACATTGGCTGCAAATCAGAGGTCTACTTGACAGACACATTTTTCATGAATATGATATCCAGGCTTTAGCCATCTAGTTATTTCATGCAATAAAGAAATGTATCTGTTTAAAACAAAGTTAGTAGAAACAAGTAATTGAGTTGCTTCCGGAAGATGTATTATTTTATTACTCACTTAGGCCTACTTGTATTCATCATCCTAAATTGTCATCTTGTATGTGGGACATGCCCTGTGTTTCTCTTGCTCAACAGTATACATTTTGTAGTATTGATTGAAAGCCAAATGTGTTATTTGAAAATATTGACTTGAAATAAAGTAGTTAATTATCCGTCCATTGCTAATGACAACATCAATGTGATCAGCAAGAAAGTGAAATTCAAATGTAAAAAGGGATGTGTGTATAAAACACTAAATCACCTCTATAGTTAATACAAGTATTGACTATAATTACTACTTGTATTAACTATAGTTAATACAAGTATTAACTATAGAGTACATACTTGTATATATTTACATGAATTTACCTAGACATGCGTTTGGTGTTTTGGGTACTTAGATTTTTCTGTTTGTAAAATATGACTTTTGAATTTTGAATTTGTTAAATATTATATATGTTGATGTTGACGATCAACAAAGTGAAGACCGGAAATAGAAGTACACCTCAGCTTCATCAATATTTAAACACCTAGGCCACTACAATATTAATAATGCTGCTGAATGATAATAGTATAATATTAGATCAAAAGACACTGACGTCACGTCAACAGGAGTGAACTCTAGCTTGGACTGAATAGCTTCTTGAGACCTTATTTTGTTGCTAGATGCTGTTTGAACTGGACCATACGTTCGATATATTCATGACCTGATTCCACAAAATGGGTGGTTGGGTCAGTTTGCTTTTCATAGGACTTCGAATGTCACATTTGGACATTTAGTTTGTTGTATGCATGTTTTATGGGACTAGAACCACACATAGTCATATAGTGACAACTAGGTACACAAAGACTTTCCAGTGGTATTTTGAATTCACTGACAGAAATAGAGACTACCTAATTACAGCCCAACCAGGCCTCGACAATGACATTAATAATACAAATAGTCAGCCACATAGCTGTAAAACTTGTGCCCTTTTTATTATAAGAGCAGGGTGTTCTGTACGTTTATTAACAACACAGGCATAATAAGAACCAAGATCTGAGTGTAATTAGATTAATCATCAAAAACAATGCAATATTATATTTTTTACAGTGATGTCAATGTCTGGCTATTCCTGCCGATTTAAATCTTTACAGATTCAAACAATTTGCTAATGCTTCATTCATTTTTGTGTTGTTAGAGTTATACTTCATCTCTGGAGCGGAGGCTACATGCTGGGATTATTACTGACAAGATGGTACCACAGCAGCATCTTCGGGGCAGATTCTTCCTTCCAAAGTGTTTCTGTTCTGATCGGGACGGTCCTCTCTTGCCCTCGCTTTTGTTTGGTGTATTCTTCTGGCCAATGTTAGTGAGCAGAGTCTGTGCATTGATGAACCTTTATTGCTTCCAGGGTGAGGACACCTCACCATGAATCAATCAGCAGCCTTCATATTCAAGTGCAACATCAAAGACTTGTCTTCAGGGCTCCTATTGATACTTGGATCTGAAAAGCCATATCTCATGACACATGTAATATTCATCATAGTCACAAGGAATGACTCATACATTGTGCTGTATGCAGCCTTACGACGGCCGCATGTTTTCACAGTGTGTTGGTGGATTTCCAGACTGTTATCGACCTCTAAACCATTTCTCTTGATTTTTTCCCCCCCTATACACAAGAAAATTGTTCACAATGTGCTTGTTAGCATTGATACATTCTTACCTATGGTAAAACTCAATCACCAGTCTCTATTCTTCAGTGCATTATAGAACACGGGCTGCAATTGGATATCTGATAGTGAAGTGGGCGGTACTAGGCAGCTACATGGCCAATCAAGTAAATGTTGTCATAGAGATGCCCCACAAAGTCCTCCGAGACGTTGTGGGCTGCACGTCGAGTGTTCCTGATGAACTCCCTCTTGGACATTTTGTTTCTGACGTGGGGGCTCGCCAGGTCGATGGACAGCAGGATCAGACTGTAGCACAGGACGTAGACCGCATCTACGAGGAGAAGGAACAAAACTAAACTGACAATAGTGCATAAAACAGCTCCAACTCTGCATACAGTTGAGCATTTCAGCGGTACTACGCAGTTAACACGGACTTATGAAGCTTGTGAAGGTGAACGTGTCGTGCCAGGACCATGGCATATGATATCATAGGGGACTTGTTTTGGTGTGGAAGTGTGTTTGGAACTAACCGGGGCTGAGGCCCAGCTCTCGAACCAGGGCCGGGTTACAAGTGCAAAACCTCTGGCTGAATTTAATGATGAGAGTCTCCAAATACTCCCCCCGTTCTTCGGGGGCATGGATGTGCCTGAAGAAACCTCTCAAGGCGTTAGGCAAGAACTGGTTGCTGAAGTTGTGCAGGGTGACCAACTCGTCCAAGACGTCACGTCTGATTAGTTAGAAGAAACGTAGAAACACAACCTCAGCACGAATCACATGTTGGAAGTATTTGAGCAGGGAAGAGCACAGATTCTAACACATATTGTGACACACCCTAGCCCATTATCTTTAATAAAGTACTTAAAGCAATACTTCACCCATTTTGCATATTTGGTTTAAAATGCACTTTCCCTCCATAAAATCATGAAAAAAGTGAATTTCCAAAATGTTGTGATGTCATGTAGTTTGAGCACGGCAGATTGCATTGAGCAGGCTAAAACCCCCCAAAAAATATTGTCAGAATACAGACTATATTAAATATATATCATATGCATATCATAATATTAACAATCATTTGAAAATTCAATCTTGAAACGCAATTTTTTCATGGAGGGATGGAGGGTCAAAACTGGGCTGTCAAACTACACAGTGGTTCACAACATTTTGGAAATTCCCTTTTTGCATGTATTTGATGGCGAAGAAGTGGATTTTAAAGCAAAATACTGCTTTAAATGCTGAAATAGTTCTGTACATTTTAGCGTTTCAATTGTATATTTATTTGTATTTTTGTATTACTATATGTGGTACTATTTACGATATACATTAATTTATACAGACACATTTCAGTGAATTGAGATAGATATTATTAAGGACCAAGGAAAGGGTTGTTAGGGCATCTCACAGTATCCTGACACTATCTATCAGTTTCTTCCTTGGGGGTTTTGAATTGCACTCTAAGGCCAGGAAGTGGGGAGATGTATTTTTCTAAAATCAATAAATCAATAAATGCCAAAAAATGTATCTGACGTTAAACAACAAGTTCACATTACCAATCTCTACCCTACCACATACACTTGAGCATTTGTAACCTATTTGTTACCATTTTGGCACAAAAAGATGTAAGAATATTGAGGTTTGAAGCTACAGTAATTGTCGTACATTATATCTTCACTTTGACAAAACCAGAAGAACACTTAAAATTCCTGAATTGCAGTAATACACTCTTTCTTCCCTGGATGGTCATACCGGGCCGGCTCAGGTTCGGGCCAAGTCTGGTGCTCTTCTTTCTGTTCTCACAAAACATACGTGTATGTGCGTGTGCATATGTATGCGTGCACCTTTCATCAAGGTAAGTCCTCAGCATCTTACAGTTGAGTCGTCTGGTGTAGAAGATAAACTTAGCGAGCTCCATGGGATGGTCCACCAGTATTCCTTTAGACATGAAATAACTGATCCCCTGGAAGCAAAACACAGACAGGGGGAGAGAGACGGAGAGACGGAGAGAGACGGAGAGACGGAGAGAGACAGAGAGAGTGCAGGACTATCATGTGTCGTTTAAGTGGAGGTCTAAAGTAGCCATAATCTTGCTGATGATCCAGATCTCATCATGTGTCGTTTAAGTGGAGGTCTAAAGTAGCCATAATCTTGCTGATGATCCAGATCTCACACACACACACACGCACGCACGCATGCACACACATGTATGTATGTACGTTTGCATGTGCATGTGCACACAGACACACAAACAGACTTTGATTGTAAATGCACAAATTGTCTGACAAAGAGTCTTCAATAACGATATCAATGAGGCATAACATTGGAGTGACATCATCACATTTAACTTAATACATGTGAGCTGATGCATCCCCCCCTTCAGACACACACACAGAAACACACGCACGCACACACACCCAAACATTGCCCTGTAATCACTAGGAACACAGGCCAAGGGTTAACCCTTTGGAGTTACCAGGTATGCGTGTGTGTGTGTGTGTGTGTGTGTGTGTGTGTGTATATGTATATGTGTGTGTGTCGAAAGTTGCCAAAAGACAGTGGTTTCGGGTCACTGAAGTATCCATCAAGCTTTTCTTTCAACTTGTAGTTATTGGTGTACTTTGCCAAACTTATGTTATATTATGCAACCTACTCTATATTACAATTAACCTAATAGTCAATCAAATACAGAATGTATTGTACAACGTGGCAATACATTCTAAAGGCAACAGACATGGCTGATTAAAGGTTTCAGCCTCATTAAAAGGTGTATCTATGCATGTGTAAAACCTCTTGAACGTTGCCATTGAAGGTCAGACTGCCTTCATCCAGCTGCAGGTACAGTCTCCTGTATGAAAAGTCACTGGGCAGCCTTCTGTTATAGATGGAACAGTGACCCCATGTGGTCTTACATAGCCTGGGATAAAGACAGTTGGAGAAAAGCAACATGAATGCAGCATGTTCTATTTGATTTTAACAGCTATATACAGTATATATACAGTACATATATATATATATGGGTATATGGGTGTACATACATACATACATATAATATATATATATACATACATACTTACATACATACATACATGCATACATACATACATATATATATACGATATATCTCCATGATATGATTGTATGTATACTTTCAATAAAGATTGAATTTCCGTATTTAAATAAAAAGCTAAATTGGCAGTAGCATTTTGATGTCTGGTGAATTATAAAACATTATTGTGGTGATGATGAGTCTTACCCCTGCCACAGATACTCATCATGTCCCAGGTCCTGCCAGACACAGCCAGCCAGGCACAGGTCAGTAGCATTCAGATAAGACAGTATGGTGATGCTTAGTTCTGGTGGAAGCATCTCCAAATCTATAAAACTGTGCGGTGCCTTTCCTGTAAATAGATAGACGGAAATATAGATTTGGAGATTCATTTTTAGTGCAGATTTATATGTAAACACAAATAATATAAACATTTAAAGAGAAATTACATCTAGTAACCATCTTTGTTTTAAGAATAACTAAACATAATTGTTCACAAAATGCCATTTCACATAAAAATAATACAAATACAATTCTCATAATCGTTATATATACAAATTGTATAACTACACAACAGAATGTATAAAATGACAAGTTTATGCGACAAGTAGCCTACTTTGCATTTTCAATTGAAATATAACCTTTTTCTCAATGCTATGTTTCGATGTCACTGCACAAATAATAATTTCCTATGGTGACTGAGAAAGGTTTATAAACTGTCAACTTGGTTGCATCAATCTAGTAAAGAGCAACAAAGCATAAACATTAAGTGATGGGGACAACATGACAAAGAAATATGACATTTTGCAAAATGTTATTTCAATTCCTGTTGCATTGTCATCACACCTAGCACGCTTGGAAACACGCCTCTTTAGAGTGTATAAGAAACACAACTACCAGGTTAAACAAAGTGTCTGTCTTGGTCGTAAAGACCAAAAGTTTAGTTATTCTCTTAGGGCTGGTGAATATATATATATATATATTACTACTAATATGTCAATTGAATGTAAGTTTGTGTTAATGTTCGTACCACCCCTCCTGAGTAGCTGATAGATATCAGTCCCAAGACCATGGCAGTGCTGGGGGGGCCTTCTTTGGGGGCCTCCTTCTCTCACTGTAAATACAACAATATAGAGGTTTAGTTATTGTAAATACAACAATATAGAGGTTTAGTTATTGAAAATACAACAATTATGTCACATGATTGTTTTATTTCAACCATTGAAAAGAACCTTTTAATGTTACCCTAATGGGTATAACCTACTAATGACAATAGTACAAAGGGCTCCTCATCATATTCTGTATTGTAGTGTGGTTTATTTGTGTCCAACATAGTGTGCTGTTAGTCAGTTAAAGTCATATATCAAGAACCGGGTTAGGCTCTGGGGTGTGTATTACCTTGTATGTCTGCTACTTACTTCACCTAATATCTTACCATGTAGAATACGTTATGAAAGCCCAACAGTTGTTTGAAGAGAGCGTACTACTACTATATCAAGTTAGAAAACATAAAGCTGTTGCTTTATTAAAGTAATAAAGACACTTGTACACAGTACACACACAGAAAAACCAGCGATATACAGTTAAAAGCATGTGGTTGCCTTGTTCCCTGGCTCTCTGCTGCCCTCTATGGGCCAGATGGTCGGCTAACTCCTCCTGTTGTGCAGCGTCCAGTGGCAGCCTCCACAACGCCTGACCCATCTGTGGACAACAGAACCCCGTGGAAACCCCATCAGAGAGTATAGTCTGAATAATGTCCACCTCAACTACATTAACATTGCTATCAAATATACATCATCGTCCCCGAGGGGGATAATTTGACTCCAGTGTGGCTGCCAGTCAAACACATTATGTACGTACATCAAATAGCCTAGATCCACTCCACAGATACATGAAGTAATCAAGTAATCACTCATATTGTATATATAGATATATTTTCTGTATTTCTTTATTTTGTTTTTACTCTTATTTTAATGCTTTATCTCTTGTACATTTCTACTACTGTCCTTTACTTTTTGCTGTGATACCCCAATTTCCCCTCTGGGAATAATTAAGTACCATCTTATCTGATCTTACTAAAGCTGACATGAGCATTTTGATATAGTATTAATAATATTGTTCAACTCATAGGCTGTTTCTTAAAGGCCGAATTACAGTTACTCAATTTCAGAATCAGTTTCAGAAGATATGAATCCATTTCAGTGAAGTACAAGTACCTCTGAATTCTACATACGTGTCTGTGGAGTGTGTGTGGTTGGTGGCTGGTTTAAGCAGCCTCACCTGGTCTGAGTCAGACTGATTAGACTCTGGGGCTGGGTGAGGCTGCACACCTGAGGGACATTGGCCAATCAGTCCCACAGGTTAAACCAGCCACCAGCACACACACACTCAGGAGGAGCGCTAACATGTCAGCACGAACCACCTGCTCTGCTTGTTCAAACTATCTCAAACTTTACAATAAACCGGTTTAACCATCATCTGCCTGGGTCCTGCTGTTGGAGAAGCCCTGAAAAGCCACTGTAGATGGTATGTGGCAGGGGAATCTGCTACAGTGTCTTCTTCCCCGTGTCCCATTGCCTCTGACATTTCTTGTACATCAGCTCCTTAACCCCACCTGTGCTTCGGTCAGAGCAGCCTTAACTGTCTTGTCTGCAATTTCATTTCCCACCACCCCTACGTGTGCTAGCACCCATGAAAAACCCACCTTATTTAATCTATGCATCTTTCTCATCATGCTCTGAGATATCATCTGCTGTGACTGCCACCCTTTCTAATTGCAACCCACCTACCTCCTTATTCCTTGTCTGACCGAAAACCACAAACTGTGTCTTAGTTGCAGATATAGTGAACCCCATTTATCTGACCACCTCTCCACTGCTTGTAATGCCCCCTGAAGTTTTCTTAAAACAAATTCCACGTCTTCCTCTTTGCCAAATGGCCCCTTCATCCGCATACAGGGATTTGCCAAATCCATGACCGGCTTCTCCAAAAATATAATTTATCATTATGTTGAAAAGCACTGGGCTTCTGACGCTTCCTTGTGGGGTGCCATTATCCACACTTACTGACTAACAAAACACTCCCTACTCTTACCTGAATAGTTCTTTCACAAGGAAAATCCTAATCCACTCCAGCATACGCCCTTTTATTCCACATCTTTTTAAATGTACACAGTAATCCTTCCCTCCATAGGGTGTCATATAGCTAGACTGGCCTCGCTGATGGGCCAGCACTACAGTGGTTACAAGTTACGAGTAGAACGTTCACGTTGGCGGAGACTGGCAAAAACATAGGATGTATTTTAGGAACAGTGACACAATTTTTAGACCTTGCACCCTATGGGTGCTCGCACAAATCAGCTCCCTCGTACCACCAAGTCGCCAGCTCAGGAGCCACCACTGGTATTGAGACTGTGTAAGACTCAAGCTTGAACGGACACAGCTGAGATGGTTACGTTCATATGATAGAGATCGTTACGACTAGGTAGGGGGCACCCGCCGATTGCCACTGGGTATTTCGCACACTGGTTGCGATAAACCGCTCTCCAGCAGTACATGTGGATGATTTTGCAACATCTTTCTCATACGGATGTTTTGCTTGGTTTTGTTCCACGGATTTGCTCGTCGGTTCATGTACATTTGGGGTCAGAAAGGATATACTGCCCCCTTGTTATCTAACTATGATTAGAGTCTCTGTATGTATGTATGTATGTATGTATGTATGTATGCATGTCTGTCCTTCGATTTTCTCAACAACCGTTCATCCACTCGACTTCACACTCGGCCGGTGTATTGCTCATGGCCCAAGGAAGTGCAGTGTTGAGTGTGAAGTTGTTTGGATGCGAGATTCTCGAGAAATCCGTGTGGAGTTGTTTGGACCGGGGGGCGCCGTGTCGGAGCGCCAACCACTGATGAGGAAGTTGTGGAGTTGATCATGTTGAATTTTGGGTAGTGAGAAAAGAGAAAAGTAGAAGCAGCGAAAACACGTTTAGACACTTTTCATATTAATAAACTTTGAATAAAAAAAGGAAACAGTGAACGGGCACGCCCCCCAACAACGCTGCAAGCAGCCAAACGGGCACGCACTCCGAACGGACATGTGACGGGCATGCGTTACGAATGGGCACACCCTACGACCGGGCACGCCCCCAATGGGCACATGCCCTAGTAATTATGAATGCAGGCAGCTCTGCAAAGATCCACGTTGCGACATGACGCAAATGTGCCGTATGTAGAACTGTAAATCCAGCTTTACACGGCCCCCAGCCCCCGACATGTGCACAACGCAGAAGCTTACACCAATTTGATTTAATAGCTATGTTAAATGCTTAAATGCTTTAAAAAATAAACACATGTTCTGGCTTTATTGATGACTATTAAATATTATGGTTTGTATTTGGTTCTGTTATTTTAAACAATAACATAATTTTTATAACTCTCTTAGTGCTGAGTTGTTGTTTTTTTTAGATAAGTAAATAGGTAAAACCTAAAAATAAGTAAAACCTATCTCTAACCTAATACCTAAACGTAACCATCTCTAACCTAACACCTAAACTTAACCATCTCTAACCTAACACCTAAACTTAACCATCTCTAACCTAATACCTAAACTTAACCATCTCTAACCTAATACCTAAACTTAACCATTTCTAACTAATACCTAAACTTAACCATCTCTATCATATAAACTTAACCATCTCTATCCTATATACGTTAACCATCTCCATCCTATAAATGTAACCATCTCCATCCTATAAACTTAACCATCTCTATCCTATAAACTTAACCATCTCTATCCTATAAACTTAACCATCTCTATGCTATAAACGTAACCATCTCCATCCTCAAGGTTCAAGGTGTTTATTTGTCACATACATACACGGGGTGTGCAGTGAAATGAAACTGGCAATGCTCGACAGAAATGTGCAAAGGGCAACAAGTTTACACTATTTACATTATAAAATAACAACACAATATTTACAGTAAGAAATCCTATAAACGTAACCATGTCTATCCTATAAACGTAACCATCTCCATCCTATAAACGTAACCATGTCTATCCTATAAACGTAACCATCTCCATCCTATAAACGTAACCATGTCTATCCTATAAACGTAACCATCTCCATCCTATAAACGTAACCATGTCTATCCTATAAACGTAACCATCTCCATCCTATAAACGTAACCATGTCTATCCTGTAAACGTAACCATCTCCATCCTATAAACGTAACCATGTCAGCTGTCTCTCCCAGGTAGGGCGCCCTGCGTTGTAAACAGTCACGTAGCATGCTAGTATGTTTGACCCGTAGGCCCCGCCTTAACTCCTCTACCATTGGCCCAAGAGAATTGAACTATTAAACTACGTCAGCGATTTGCTGAAAAAAACCATCCATCAAAAACTCCCCAGATAGCCAACCAAGCTAGTTTTGAACAGTGGAAAGCCTTTAAAGCATACTTATACGTACTGCGTATTAGTCCTAGGGGTATTTCTTAATGTAATAAGTTCCGAAGCCATAACGACACCTACCTGAGTTTTAGTGATTAGTGAATCCCTCCGCCAACCCGACTGTGAACATAGACAGCGGGGAATAACGTGTGTAAACAGAAACAGTAGTTGGATATTATGCTTGCAGTGCGTATCCTACAGTACTCCTGAGTATCATC
>OMNO01070850.1:0-10681 GCA_900303215.1 Trachyrincus scabrus | reverse complement strand
TGAAAGCAGGTAATTTGCATTTCGCCGGAAGGATTTGAGTCCCAAACCGATCTGCTGTTTCACCGCAGAGATGACAGCCTGAGCCTGACAGCTCTAACTCAGACATCTCCACCCCACGGTCAACAAGAGATGGTGGTGGAGCTCATCTCCACCCCACGGTCAACAAGAGATGGTGGTGGAGCAACTGGCAATAAAGGGACCATTCCGTTACTGTTGATGTCACGGCTTTTAAAGCACATCCTATCACCTAAAGTAGGCGGTAAGGAGGGAGGAGAGGAGACGCTGTAATCACACCACCTTGACCACCACCTCACACCGCCTTGACCACCACCTCACACCACCTTGACCACCACCTCACACCACCCTGACCACCACCTCACACCAACCTGACCACCACCTCACACCACCCTGACCACCACCTCACACCACCTTCGTGATGTGTAACGTCTGTTCATGTCTTGACATTTAGGCTTCGACAAATCAATCCTGAAATCGCAAACTCAGGGTAAAAAAGTTATTGATCGATATAAAAGATCGATATAAAATAGGTGGGCTAACGACAAACGAATAATTACAAAAATAATTAAAAAGATGAACGAATTAACGTAAGAAACGTTACGGACGCATATGTAATGACTCCTGTGTGAAGTAGTGCGAGGACTCACCTGTAGAAGCTCGTCCATGTCGACCCGTATCGACCCGACCCGTATCGACCCGTATCGACCTGTATCAGCCCCGGTATCGACCCGTATCGACCCGTATCGACCTGTATCAGCCCCTATATGGACCTGTATCAGCCTGTATCGACCCGACCCGTATCGACCCGTATGAACCTCAGCCTCGCGACACTAACGAACAACGAGAAGTGAAGGAGCCGCTCGTCGAAATGTCAGCTCGCGCCTCTTCTCTTCCTTTGATCCCTCCTCGCGCTCTTCCCTCTGTGTTCAAGTTGTGGCACGTGCGTCTCTTTCTCGTCCGCTATCCAGCTGTGGCCGCCTCGCGCTCCGCAATGTATCGGCGCGCGCTCGCTCTCTCTCTCTCTCTCTCTCTCTCTCTCTCTCGTCACAGATCCTGCAACTGCTAACTTTATCAGTGAACTTCAAATAATCTTTTTTTTTTAGGTATACTTCAAATGTGTCAATAATGCGAGGCTTAGAAGCCTATTAGTGATCATTTCACATGTTATAATAAGCTTCCACCTTTTCTCTCCTCCAAACAGTCGGCCTACACACTGTTCTCATGTAACATTCATCATGTGCGGTTGAGGGACAAATCACCAGATGAACACGAGAATAGCAGGCGTCCTCACGCTGATGCTGTTGTGGTGTGAAGGACTCACCGCGGTTGTGTTTTCGCATCCCAAATGAGCCTTTTTAAAATGGAGCGTCTTGAATCCATCTAAACAGCACGTCGGTAGTATATACGTGTCAAAATATACTTTGACACGTAAACATGTCTGGGGGAGCTTTGATGTGCCAGATCTCCAGGAGTCCACCGGCCGCTGTGTGTTGAGACAGCACTGAAGATTTCTTCTTTCGGTTTGATATTTTATTTCATCGTCTATCTCTACCAATACAATGCATCCACTGCACCCATCCATATCTATAGGCCTATATCTACCTATGCATCTCTATGCATCTATTCATCTGGGCCATGTATCCATCTATAATCCATCCATCCACCATCCATTATCAATCCATCCATCTATCAAGGAGAACACCTGAAGATTGGAGGAGAACTGTCGCCAATCTCCCCAAAGAACTGGCTTCTCTAACACCACCGCCAACTACAAGGAGGGAACCAAGCCTGAGACTGGAATCTCAGACCCGACCCGGTCTTGTGGTCTACCTCACAGAGGTTCCTTGGTCTTGGGAGGCTGCAGTGGGTGAAGCGTTTATTCAGACTACATTTATTCAGCGAGCAAACAGGCGCCGGTACCCGTCACGCTCTCCGATGCCTCGGTACGCTCTGCATATTACGGCTTGTTAGGCAAGTTATGTATTTTTGCCTTAGGAGACTTCAATGTGAATATTGCTTCATTAGGGGGCAGTGGATGTGTACAGCATAACACCAAGCAGTGTGATCCTCTCCTGCTACTACATTCATCTGATGTAGACTCCTCTCCTGCTACTACATTCATCTGATGTAGACTCCTCTCCTGCTACTACATACTACATTCATCTGAATACGCCCTCTGTCAGACACATCAGGACCTACGACAGACCCGTAGGAGATGAGTGACTGACTATTGATTAAAGTAATTATTCACTAAAGGCTGTGTGTGTGAACAGATGAATAAATAGCGGTCTGGACGGACGCCCACGGGTCATCTAGATAGCGGTCTGGACGGACGCCCACGGGTCATCTAGATAGCGGTCTGGACGGACGCCCACGGGTCATCTAGATAGCGGTCTGGACAGACGCCCACGGGTCATTGTCTCCCTGCTGTCGTTTCCTCCTCTCTCTGAAGTTATCACGTTTTGTTTTGTCTTATGACGATTCTGAGACTTTTGTGAACTATTATTTAAAGGTGCTCAGTCCTGCCCTATAGTGACTATTTTGTTACTGTCTTATTGTTATTTTAGGCTTTTATAAAAACATGTGTATAGATGAATGATACCGGTTATAGGTTATAACAAAGACACATATTCTATGTATATATTTAGCACCTTGAAGTAGCCTAGTTTTAACTAGGGGTTCGAACCCAGTATCTTTAACACTAACTGTAATATAGGTGTTTCTGTGTAGTGTTAAATGTCTCCCCCTATAGCCAAGTCATATTCCTGTATGTCTATAGTACGTGTAAGGTATTGTCGTATTCTGAATAGCGCTATATCCGAACGCATGGAGACGATCATTTATCGTGTCTCATCAATGAGGCGGGGGTAGCAATGGTCGTTTTGTTTACATCAATACTCACGCCATGATCACAATATGTGACAAACACCACGGAACCCCCTCATTGATAACCCATGGCATCGGTCTGATTCATGATTCACCCCCCACCCCCGCCCAATATTTTACTACCCCCAGGAAATAATCACCCCTGCCTGAACGCTGAGGCGATGAATGATTCATACGAGACCTTGAGCTTCTGTATGTGTGAGGGATGATTACCCATGGTAATACGCTCGCCCCCATCCCTACATACATCATGCCAATCCAATATGAGAGGGAACTTTAAGAGTATCCTATTGGCCTTATAACACCCTCCATATCTAGTGGCCCGCTGCCACACCACACCCCCGCCTTATAACACCCTCCACTCCACCTCCACACTACACCCCCGCCTTATAACACCCTCCACTCCACCTCCACACTACACCCCCGCCTTATAACACCCTCCACTCCACCCTACACCCCCGCCTTATAACACCCTCCACTCCACCCTACACCCCCACCTTATAACACCCTCCACTCCACCTCCACACTACACCCCCACCTTATAACACCCTCCACTCCACTCCACCCTACACCCCCGCCTTATAACACCCTCCACTCCATCCATTTCCGCCTGTCAGGAACTTGGAATTAAAATTGACTTACCTTGCAGTTATTTGTCATCGTCGTCACAGTTATTCATCGCGGTGACAACAGCGGCGAGTATTGGCTCTGATCTCGATTTCCGGAGAATCCCCAAAGTATCGGACGCCGGATAAAGTTTTGCGAGGTCGTGCGACCGTAAACAACAACAACAGAAAACGTCTCCCTAGACGGTCGGGAAACGATGGACCGCTGGGGCTCATGAATCACGTGTCTGTTCGTTCCATTAGGAGAAAGCAATCGACCCAGTTAGAAAACATCCAGTCCATGAAGAAAGTGTTTTGCTGTATAGATTGGAAGTGTCCGGTCCAAGGGAGGAGCGTTAAGGTCCCCAACACAACGATACACAGTTACAGTCCCATCTTCATTATGGTCATGTGGTCAAACTCACCGGTGTCTGGACTCTCAGGTGACTCCTTCACAGGAACTGGTGAAAAATAACAACTTTAGAAACAATGGTGAGCTGTGAGGTATAGGGAGTGTTCAGCACGGACACAGCGGTGGGACCGATAGGTAAGAGGGACTTTGTATGAGCGTATATTACCACACACTGTTGGACAAAGACACCTGGTGAATACAGATAGCTGATAAGGTCATCTCAGGGATGCACGTTGGGGAGCTCAACCGTGAAGCCTATTGAAACAATATGCCAGTACAGTATTTTCTGGATACTGCGGGAGGATTTGTATTAATCAAACGTAAGGGTTGCAAAGTAAAGATCTTCCTGGACCGGGTCAATGGACATTAGGATTACAATTGTACGATTGATCAATGAGAGTAAAACATTACACATACCATGTATAATAGTATACCATGTATAAAACTCATTACGAGCACTCCGCCTCCGTCTTGGTTACTGGTGAGACTGCCAGGTTCATATGCAGGTGAGGCTGATTGGGGGTGGTTGCAGGTGAGGCCTGGTTGCAGGTGAGGCTGATTAAGGGGTGGTTGCAGGTGAGGCTGATTAGGGGGTGGTTGCAGGTGAGGCTGATTAGGGGGTGGTTGCAGGTGAGGCCTGATTGCAGGTGAGGCTGATTAGGGGGTGGTTGCAGGTGAGGCTGATTAGGGGGTGGTTGCAGGTGAGGCTGATTAAGGGGTGGTTGCAGGTGAGGCTGATTAGGGGGTGGTTGCAGGTGAGGCTGATTGGGGGTGGTTGCAGGTGAGGCTGATTAGGGGGTGGTTGCAGGTGAGGCTGATTAAGGGGTGGTTGCAGGTGAGGCTGATTAGGGGGTGGTTGCAGGTGAGGCTGATTGCCAAACCTGCAGCAGCTGTGTCGAATAGAATTGACTATGAAGGACCTCAGCCAGGTTCCCTGTGAGGGAACTTTAGGTCGCTGTCCGAGGTTCTGAAGTGTCTCCACAGCCACGTGGAGGACCTTGGCACCGATATGTTGCCACTATGCTAATGCTTCGGGCAAACATGATCAGACCAACAAGACAAAGAAGATTGTCATTATAAACCCAAATCAATTGCCAAAAAGAATACTAATAGTTAATTGTATTTATATAGCGCTTTTCAAGGTACACAGCCATACCATAAAAATGGTAAAGAAAAATATATTTTGTTGGTGTTTAAATGATGTAGACAACTATTCTATTACCTATTATGTAGAAACAATGATTTGTTTTGTTCAAGCAAAAGGCCTTTTAAACATGAACGTTTTTGACCAAGCGAATGCCCAAAGGGTTCAAAGTCGATTCCACATTGTTTTCCCCGCTGCTAATTCCTTTGTAACTATGTGCACGGTGATTACACGCATGAAGGGTATCCATCAATCTGGTGCAGAGGTGAACTCAGCACTACAGCAACACCGGCCAATCAGCTTCTTCATCAGCCTCTCACCTCCTGCTGTGATTACCCCCTTCCCGACCGAGCAGCCATCTGAATATTTTATGGCTGTTAATTTCAGCCGTTGTGTGTGAAAGAGTTTGTGTGTGAGGGTTCCCAGTATGGCTGAATACTCCGTGAAGCGCTACACATATTCCACATGTTCCCAGTCCAACTCCATGGGGATTGGGACAAAAAGACAACATAGCACATCGCAGGCTGGGAATGGATTGATTGTGTCCGCGGAGGTCACGTTTACAGAGTACTAGTGATTTAGCAGACTGTATCTTCGTAACGAAACAGGAAGCAAGACGTAACGCCGCCCCCTTGCAGTTTCTGGTTTCCGGCCCAGGCTCAGTGCCGTTCCCCCCCAGAAGTTCTGCTATAACATAGTAGGACTGGATCACAAGTTCTGCTATAACATAGTAGGACTGATGGATCAGAAGTTCTGCTATAACATAGTAGGACTGATGGACCAGAAGTTCTGCTATAACATAGTAGGACTGATGGATCCCAGATTATTTCAAATGCAAATCTGCCCACCAAATAATTTGTCTCACCCATTTGGTCGTGGAAGGGCCAACTTAGCGTAGCTAATACAAGACATTAAATAAAAAGATAACCAACATCCTAACAAAGTAGAGAACTGGATTTGAGTGCCACTCGAAGTGAAAGTGAAAGTGAAAAGGAAGGCCTTGAAGTGCCTCATTGAGATTTGCATTTGATTATCAAGAGACAACGTATTCCTCCCACACTTGTTATCGTACAGCAATAGTCTGGCCCTCGGGGATCTGTCTGCACCTACGGGCAATATGCTCCTCTGCTCTGCTGTCCTGTCGTTGTCTGCAAGACGTCTCAGGCTACACTAACACCAAGCTATCTTGTGTATTTTTATGGGGAACATGGGGAACTATTTACCATGAATCTAGTATGAAACTTTATTGTATCAGACACTTTTATCCAAAGCGACTTCCAGTGAAGTCAGATACATGTTGTTAAGTTAGGGCATCTTGCACAAGGATGCCTACAGGTAGGCTGCAGGTCCTACACCCTCCTGCCCATAACAACTACAGGTAGGCTGCAGGTCCTACACCCTCCTGCCCATAACACATGTGTGTTGTGTGATAATAACAATAACAAGACGTGGTAGCATTTCTCAGATCTCACATCAACGCAGGCTGAGAGACAGCAGCGAGTCAAGTCAAGCACAAAGACGCAGCTCATGCAGGCCTGGAACAAAGAGCACATACTTCAACACACAAGCGATGGCTCCACTAGAGGAGCCGCAAAATAAAAAACCAATGAGCCAAGCAGCTGCCATGACTGTTGAGCAAAGAGAGTCTACTGGAGATCAAAATCAATAGGATGAGAACCGTAGAGAGGCCAGTACATCATCAGCCATATTCCAGGATACACATCAACAAATATGGCCTCAATAAAAATGACTTCTCAAAGTGCTGACTCTACAGGATGTAATAATAATAATTATAATAATAATAATAAAAACAATATTCATAATACTCCTAACGACAATATTATAATAAAAGGCAAGACACTGTATGCTGTGTAAGTGAAAGGAAATGATTGAGCTCCCACGGGCTTGTCGGACTCCGTCAGCTCTCTGAATAACACACCAACAAACATATCCCCCCCACTGCTACAGTATGAATTATGGATGAATATTTACAGCCTTGACAGAAATAATCTGTTTCCAAAAGATCTATCCGCAAATGTCGCCAACGCGGAGCTGTTGAAGGCAGCACACGTACATTCACACAAAAGGTGTTAAAAATACAATGGTGACAAATGTTGTGTTAGTGTAGACCTAAACTATATATATATAGTCATATAAATGTGACAACAAATGACTACACGTGCCTGGCCTTTATATCGTCTGTATTTTGTTCAGACCTAATTTCTTATTTCAGGCTACTCTGCTCCTGGGAGACCAGCCAGCAACAGCGATAACAAGCTAAGCAACTTTGTGCTTCTTGATTCTCTTTCATTACTGCCTCTATTTTTACAACCCAAATTAGCCCAGGAAGGTCTCTCGGACCAGACAAATGGACCGGCTGAAACCAACAAACCAGGATGGAGTAAGAGAACCTTTTAGGTTACAAAGACAAAGACGAAGACACGATTACTCACACCATCACACACCACCCAACCTCCTCCTCTTGTTGTAAACAGTCTACGTTCCAGATCTGGAGATCCACGCCAGTGAGGTTGTTTGTTCAGCCACCGGCTGTCACAGATGATGTCACGATGATGTCACGCATCTTCTGTGGAGGCCACAGCACCACCGATGGCACTGAGTCACCCTCTGAGTCCCTCGTTGCCTCACAGCCAATCAAAAGCCAGATCAAACCAGTCACAACCGGAAGGTATACGCCCAAGAGTTTGGCTTTGTGTCATGGTGGTGTGACTTCGTACAACTATACGATAGAAGTCCTCTGAAGCCCGACTCAAGGAGGACGGCTCCACGGATCCGTCACTGTGGGGGGGCAGGATCTTGTGAAAGTGAAAGTCGACGGCGCCTTTTGCCTGGGGTCGCGACCTTTCCTTCCTCTCTCTCTCTCACTGGGGTCGTGACCTTTCCTTCCTCTCTCTCTCTCACTGGGGTCGTGACCTTTCCTTCCTCTCTCTCACTGGGGTTTACAAAAATACAAAATAGCTGTATTTTATAGGCAGCCTGGAAAGGATCATGGATAGTGTGACAGGGTTAGGACTAGTGTACACGCCAGTAGTCATTGTCTTCCACAAACTGTTTATTCTTGTGAGCACGACCCTCAAGCTTGTTAAAATACGCTTTGAATTACGGGCAAGCATACGTAAGCATAATCCTTATAGCTGAACACAAAGTTGGTTTACGAGGACCTGGGATGATCCTGATATAATGACCATCCAGTCAGAAGTGCAACTTCTGGAATGTAATTTCCAGTGTGGTAATGAAGTTCTGGGCGTGCTGAAGTGTGTTGCTGGCCGCACGTTTGATTCAGACGTAGGAGAGGAGGGTAGCAGGGCCTTGCTTAATGAAAACAGTTGCAATTTTGACCGGACAAAACAGGAAGAGGAAGGGAAGCAAAAAAACCCGTCTTTGATTTATATTCAAATGAGTGATATATACGAGGCAGAAATTGGGTTTTGCTTCTATTGCAGACAAATGAATTTGCTGGTGGCAAATTGTATTGTATCATCTGGTGGTGTTAATATACAGCTTAGAGCATCAGAGGGTGATTCATTACAGAGATTCTAAGAAACTTCTAAGAAATAACCACCTTCTCTGAAAATGAAACCGCAATTTCCATTTCGCTGTTCAAACAATCCCCCAAGGCCTTTTAAAGGGCTGCTTCTACCGTGTTTCATTTGCACATGAAAGGAGATCACATATCAAAGGATTTTCTGCACAACATTTAAAAGAAAAATGTCCAAACTTTACCTCACGTCTCGTGTATCGACTCCAGCAGCGGCAGTTTTGTGTCATTTTTTTACTTCAAAACACAGCTACTTAAAGAGGACACCGCTGCAACTTGTAACTGAAGTAGTTTTCAGTTCACTAACACATAAGGTTAAAGGTGAATCATCTCCTATAAGGACATCACTTCACTAACACATAGGGTTAAAGGTGAATCATCTCCTATAAGGACATCACTTCACTAACACATAGGGTTAAAGGTGAATCATCTCCTATAAGGACATCACTTCACTAACACATAGGGTTAAAGGTGAATCATCTCCTATAAGGACATCACTTCACTAACACATAGGGTTAAAGGTGAATCATCTCCTATAAGGACATCACTTCACTAACACATAGGGTTAAAGGTGAATCATCTCCTATAAGGACATCACTTCACTAACACATAGGGTTAAAGGTGAATCATCTCCTATAAGGACATCACTTCACTAACACATAGGGCTAAAGGTGAATCATCTCCTATAAGGACATCGTTGGTTCATCTGGTCGGCAGGCCTCTCTCATTGGCTAGGAGTTGTGATGCTGCGTTTCTTTTGTACAAAAAACAGTATTTGTAAATGCTTGTCACCGACACAATGTCAGCACAAAGACTTGTGGGAAAGGCAACAAGGAAGTGTCCCCGGCAGAGGCTTCACCGTGTGGACCGAGGTGATGGAACACAGATGTTCTTATATCCCAGGAAGCATGTGGAGCTTCAGCATGGAGTCATCTCACCAGGCTGTGGTGCTGCAGCTGATGACCATGATTTCCACGAAAGAAAACGTCATATTTATGTCTGTATCTTATTCCTGCAAAGAAGGGACCCTTGAGCGAAAACATTAACTTCCAACCTTAATAGTCGCTTGTCAATTAACATCCACATGCGGATCGTTAAAAAACACTGTTCTCCCTCTGGGTGGACACAAGGCCTGCTGCTGTGATGATATCCATTCAGACACACCATGAGTCCTAATATTCTTCTCGGCCGGCGACTGATGGGAGGGAAGCCCACCCTGTGGTGTAAAAGATAAGCAACATGTTTAGCACTTAATGCCCAACAGTGTTGAGGATTAAGACCCCGAGACCCTTAGAATGATTGGAAAGATTATGAGCATTTTCTGACATTTTCTTTTATGTATAGTACTAACCGGAATAGAAAGGAGGCAATGAAATGCAGTTTAACTGAAGACTTTGATTTATGGCTTGGTAGAGTGGTAACATGTACATTACATGTAACATGTAATGTATTCTGCAGTACGAGGCAATTATTAAAATGTCCAGGCCTTTTCCATTTTAAATATTCTGCATTCACACACATGCAGCTTGTTACAGGAAGTAAGCAGGAAAAATAACACAAATAAAACAATTCAAGACGATCTCCATCCACACATAAAGTCCAACCAATAAAGCTTCTCAA
This sequence comes from Trachyrincus scabrus, assembly GCA_900303215.1. Classification (NCBI taxonomy): domain Eukaryota; kingdom Metazoa; phylum Chordata; class Actinopteri; order Gadiformes; family Macrouridae; genus Trachyrincus; species Trachyrincus scabrus. Next base: position 437 of record OMNO01070850.1, on the reverse strand, counting down.
CAATTGAATTAGTATTGATCTGACAGTGCCCCCTCAAGGACAGCGGTGGTCATGACAGTCTTGCCTGCCGGTCAGCCGTCCATGGAGAGTTGAATGGTGATGATTGATATGCTACAACTACAGTAGGGTAACATTCAATAAGCCTTCTGTATTTTCACCACAAAACGCAAATTGGGCCAAAAAATTACAAGAATATTTGTTATCGGCCAATGCTAAGACGGCAGTTTCTCTACTAACAGCCATGGGTAAAGAAACTTCTCTTTATTTATTGACTGGGCTGTGGCCTGGGATGCTTGTGTACTAAATAGAAAATAAAACACATCAGTGGACCACAGTTCATTCTGTTGAGTGATTCATCCACGACTTCTCAAGCAGAGGAAATAAAACGGGGATCCATCAGTCCCGGTCTCATTCAATTCAAGTCTCTCAGGCTTTGC
>OMNO01070825.1:0-10466 GCA_900303215.1 Trachyrincus scabrus | reverse complement strand
TTTGTAGTAGTCTGAACAACAGAGCAGGTGGTACATGCTGGAGCTCCTCCTGAGTGTGTTTGCTGGTGGCTGGCTTAACCTGTGGGCCTGATTGGCCAATGCCCCACAGGTGTGCAGCCTCACCCAGTCCCAGAGTCTAATCAGTCTAACTCCGACCAGGTGAGGCTGCTTAAACCAGCCACCAACAACACACACTCCACATATCCCCAACACCAAATTGAGGCTGGGGAGAATCCCCAGCCGAAACCTACTCCCCCACCAGCCACCAACAACACACACTCCACAAAGTGGTTCATCCCTGCCATCTCTGAGCTGACCAGTCCCATGACCTACCTCACCCGAAAGGGTGCTTCAGATCCAGTCCAGTGGACCGAGCAGTGCCAGGTAGCGTTTGAGAGGATTAAACAGACTCTCTGTGGAGAGCCGCTCTTATACACGCCTAACTTTAAGCTTCCTTTTGTCTTGCAGACCGATGCGTTGAACAGAGAGCTGGGGGCCGTTTTGTCCCAGGAGGTGGAGGGCGTGGATCGCCCGGTCTGTACCTCAGCCATAAGCTCGTGGACCGGGAGGTGAGGTACAGCACAGTGGAGAAGTAGTGTCTGGCCATCAAGTGGGCGATGGACGCCCTACGTTACTACCTCCTGGGGCGCTCATTCACTCTCTGCTCGGACCACCTGCTCGGACCACGCATGAAGGACACCAATGTGCGGATCACCTGTTGGTATCTCACTCTACAGCCATTTAAGTTCAAGGTGATCCATAGACCGTAATTCATAGATTTCCTCTGGGCGGTGGGGATATGTGGAGTGAAGGGGCGTGGCTTGGTATCGGGCTGCAAACAAGGGGGGCGGGGCGACTGATTCCCTGGGATTTGACGTAGCTGTGGGTGGTGAGCATAATGGCATTGCCAAATATTGATGTGTGTTTACTCTTCCCCACAGGGAGACTCGAGCCTGTATTGCCACGTGAGGGGAAGCCGGCGTGCGGACCCAAAGATTCCGTGTGCATAAATATTAATCTGTGTGTAGAAGCAGCGCTATTTAGAAGCACGCAAAGCGTGTTTAGTGTTTGGCACTTGGTGCCACCTGTATACCTGAGGAACATATAAAAGCCCTCAGACTGCCTCTCCTTCCACCAGAACCCTGTATGTGCAAGGGGGAATCTCGTAGATTAGTCTATGGACTACATACTCACATGAAAAGCATGTATTAAAAACACATTCACAAGCCACACAACATTGTTTGGAAGCCAAAGGTCTAACGGAGCTCAATCTGACAAAAAACCCTCAAACCTGAAGAACTAAAAAAGTCAAAATGACCAAACATGACAAACACTAACAATGGGCACATGTGGATTATAAGGATTGGCCTACGTGCATAAAAGTCTAGGGAGCACCCTGGATTTAGTTAATGTGGAACAAAAAAGACCATAATCAGTTGACCAATATATTAATCTAGGAATATAACAAACAGGTCAACAAATTTCTATCAGTCTGCTTTCATCAAAACAGTTTTAGTTTGTCACAGTCGCAACAAATATAATGTTCATACCCCTCAGTGCACAATTCATGAATGAATGAAGGAATCAGCTCTCTGAGGATTGCCTTGTGTGCGGAGAAGATTTTGCCTCCTCTGTCCCTGGGGAGAAATGGGTGAAGTGTGTCTTCTGTGAGGGGTGGGCACAGAGGGGCCAGGGGTGGGCACAGCAGGAGTGGGCACAGAGGGGCCAGGAGTGGGCACAGCAGGAGTGGGCACAGCAGGAGTGGGCAGTTACAAAGAATAACAAGAATTGTAGGGCCAGATGCCTGTGCATCTAAACCCTGACATGACATTTTCAGGGATTGCCGCCTGTGGCAAGGATTTGGCAACAATGCCAAAGCAAAAATTCGGTCAGATTCCAAAGGCTATGATAAATAATTATTTAATGCATTGTTTGTTGCGCCGCTGCTGGATGCATATAGGGGAAAACACTGCATTATTATCTCACCCCGATTTCCCAAGTGGCCACCGTAGTTTGCCATGGACTCAGAGTGTTGCTGTCCGGCACCGGCATCCACGGTTCTATTCATTCCGGATGAAGGAATGAAATGGAGCACTCGCCGTCAATTTCATATTATTTAAATAAAACGTCTTATTTCCGGACTAACATAATTATCCGTTATCATCATATTCAAACTTGTGACATTCATTTTCAACTGGAAACGTTTTGTATTTGTTTTACTGTATGCCTATATCTCTTCAACAACAACCATGCTCATGTTTTTCTGGTGTCTTTCATCTTTGAGTTAACTTCAGGCCCTGGCGCTGAGGCAGGTTTGCTTCTGCATTACTGGCATCTTCTGGATTAATTTGGCCATTCTCTCTCTAAATTGTAATTAATAACCGTGTTTTACACAACAAAATAAACAATCTAATTAATCGCCCAATGAATCGTCTTATTAATCAAACCAAAATAGGTTTATTTGAAATCTGCAACACTTATTGCAAATGTCCGCAAAGTGTCCGCTTATATTTATCCATGTCCACTTTTACTATTAAGACTTGAGACTTGACTTGGACTTGTACCCAAAAAGACTTGACTTGGACTTGCACCCAAAGACTTAAACCCAGCTCTGTCACGCATACAGTTCAGTAATCGAAAACAAGTACGATAAAGAAATGTACTTACTTACGCTGAAAGCACTCTGTGGGGTGTGTGTTGTTGGTGGCTGGTTTAAGCAGCCTCACCTGGTCCGAGTCTAACTGATTGGACTCTGGGGCTGGGTGAGGTGCCTGTGGGGCATTGGCCAATCAAGGCCCACAGGTTAAACCAGCAACCGGCACACACACTCAAGAGGAGCGCTAGCATGTCAGCACATACCACCTACTCTGACTGTTCAAACTATCTCAAAATCTACAATAAACCGGTTGAATCATCATCTGCCTGTGTCCTGCCATTGGAGGAGCCCTAAAAAGCCACTGTAGTTGTAGCATGTGGCAGGGGAAACTTCCACACACTCTTTGCCACAGATCTCTGCAAAAACACGTCCAAACTCTTTCCAAATTACCGGGAGACTATCTGCTGTCAATGTGGTAAACTGACCGGAAGCACACCCTGCGTTAAATTTAACCCCACGTTAGGAGTTCCCCCGCGCACCCCTACTGCAGATTTACATTCCCCGTTTCACTTCCTGCCCTTCATCTGAAATCTGCGCATCATGTGTGTCACGTGACTGCAAACAACCAATTCGAGCCGAAACAGTTCTCAGCACTTACACTTTACACTTTAATTTTTTGTATTCTTATTAAAGGTGCTGGAGATAAGATTTAGTTAGTTTGAGTCTAATTTGCCATAGCCATCCGTCAGCTATTAGTGAGTGAAATGTTCTGTGAGAAGATTTGTTCTGGTTGGCAGTCAACCAGCCTATCTGCCTGTGTGAGACAATTTCAATTTTAGGCCATTCCCAGTTAATTTCTGATCAATCAGGGCATGATTAGTTTGGGAAATACATTTTGCCTGTCAATCACATGCACACACAGCATTATCATAGCTGCACCACAGGTGCGTGAATGCAACACTTCTCAATGGTGGAGAAGGTTGGATGGAGGGAGCAGAGAGGGAGGGGGGTGTTTTTTGGGGTTGTTTATTTTCAAAATCTTGCTCTTGCTCTTTTCTGCTCTCTCTCTTTAAAACTCTTGAATCTTACCTCCAGCAGCTTTAATGTGCACATGACAATAAACTTGAGCAATATGGTATATATTAATGTGTTTAATAAGACATTGTGTTCGCTCTATCTGTTACTGTTTTTATTGTATTTTTTTTTTCATGTAGAGCACTTTGTAATGCACATTTTAAAATGTGCTATATACATAGTTTGTTATGATAATTATGATTATTATTATTATTATACAAAATGTGTCTTTTTAAGGGTGTCTACAGACTGAGCATTAACCAAAAGTCCATCAGTGTTATAAGTTACTGTATGTAGGCTGACTAACTAAGTCAGTGATGCGTAAATTCATATAAATAACAATACTGGCTCCATGTAAAATAGTCTTAGGAAAACAGAATGTCAAGAGCGTGAAAGAGATAGTCAGTGGTGATGATGACGATGATGACGATGATGATGATGTAGGGTGACGATATAGATGATTGGCAAGAGAAAGTGGGAGGTAGTGAGAGAGAGAGAGAGAGAGAGAGAGAGGTAGAAAGAAAGAGAGTTAGAGAGAATGAGGGAGGTAGAGAGAGAGAGCGGTAGAGAGAGTTAATGACGACATATAGTGAAATAGAGTACCCTCTAGTCTATTAGCCACTCCCATCCTCTTCTATTTCTCGTTGACTCGATGGTCAATACACTGCTGATAGTCTCTCTCTCCTCCTCTCTCTATCACTCTATCTCTACTCTCTCCACCTCTGTCCCCTTCATCTGTCTCTCCTAGTTCTCCCTCTCTCTATCCCTCTATCTCTACTCTCTCCACCGCTGTCCCCTTCATCTGCCTCTCACTCTTTCTCTGTAGACCTTGGCAGTCACATGGTCACTCTGAGACCCTCTCGGTTCCGGATGCATTTTGCCTATGGGATTGACAATGGGGTTTTTCCCCAGAAAGCTTGGTTTGTTTGGTTTGACGAGAGCATAGTTCTGTGTAATTAAATTAGATTTTGATTTTGAAAACAAGGGAAAAGACTTCGTACCTTACCGCACAGAGAAAGAACACGCACACGCAAAGCTGGTGTTGCCACGGTAACTGACTGTCAATTGTTGTGCTCTCTTGTGATTGGTCGACAATCGCAGAGGCTTATAGGAGGTGTAGTAGATGTCATGGAACGAAAGTTACAATATGAAGTACATATTGTCAGCAAACCTTTACATTTATTGGTTATAACAGTAAAATAATATAATTCCCTCGTTAAAGATTACAAACCTTACTGCCTCGGTCTATATGTTTGTCCAGCTCTCTCTTTCTTGTATGATTCAATTTCCCTGCTCTCTTTTCAGTTTGTTTTTTTGCTTTCCGCTCGTTTCTCTGATCCACGTCCCTTCCTGTACTTCTTACTTTCTTTCTTTCTTTCTCCTTTTCTTTCTCTTGGTCTATATGAAAGTTCATGTTGACAAAACAAAGACAACTTGACCAATACCTGGTGCTCTGTCGCCCCCCTGCAGGAATAGTCATGCAATGCAAGTAAAAAAGTGTGTGGCTCAGACTATATAAAATAGATGTGACTTTTTACATTACCTTTTCACATGGGTTGTAAAGAAGGGGTTGCAATGTTAAATGGAAATTGTAGGCCAAATTGTGATGTTTAGCCCATTTTTTAAAATCTAAAATGTTAAATAAACCCTGTCTAAACATTGCTGCCTGCTGCTGAAATAGGCTCAAGATGCAGCGGTGACAGTAATTGCATATTAGCAATGTTTTTCCTCAACATGGAAGCAATTAGGCCGCCAACTTTAGAGGTACTGAGATGCACTGTGTACATTTGTTTGATCACATCAGGTCATTGTTACTTTTCATCTTCGCTAATAACCCACTTGTGAAGTGGGAGGGGTTTAGGGTTTGTAAATAAAAATACCAATCATTTTTCCGGTAGGAGTTTTTTTCTTTTCAACAAAAATGTAAATAGAACAAATGGTGTGTTTGCACAGACAAAATGGCGCATTTGCGACTAAAACAAAGCGCTGCATTGGGCTTCTATCGCCGCAGTGTATGCAGAGTGCTCAGTTGAAATTGTCAAACTTTTACATGTCCCCCAATACACTGCTGCCTGCAATTGGCCAACAATACCACATGACCACATGACCACATGACGTCCCGCTTTCTGTTTATTTCAAGATTAACCTGTTCAAAAGCAAGGCTTGTTGAGATAGTGATCATGCGCATTTGTATGACTGCTCAAGCAGGGACTACAAGCACACAGAGATGTTAGGAAACTCCTGGCGTCATTGAATGAACAACTCACCCATTGCAATGGCTGTATTGCACCCGGTCAAAATCAGCGTATTTAACAGCAGTTGGACAGCCTATGTGAATACACCAATTTCGAGTTTTATGTAAGTATATCAGGGACATTCCTTAAGAACTCTGTTGCCACCGTGTGGCAGGTCCAGCCTGTAGCTCAGCCCCTGATTGCTCAAAAGTTTTCAAATGTGTTGACAACATATGTATTCCTGGTAAGCAGGTCTGAAAAAAGTTTGGTACCACTTGAGGCTTAACCCCAAATGTATTACCTTGGCCTTATTTGACATGTTTGACATTTTAGCCTCTTGGACCCATAAGGTCCGTCTGGATAGATTTTTCTGTGCAGTGATTTGGGGAAAACTTCAGAAATCTTCTTCTAAATAACTACCGGCCCAAAAAATTGGAAATTAAATTGTTGACATGAGCGAACATAATTCTATCAATCACTACTTCAGAAGGTCCCAGGGCCTTGAAACTATGCACAAAAATTTGGTGTACGATTTACGTCACAGGGTCAATTTCAGTAAGTGCACAGCTAAGTGCTAGGCACCACTTTGCCCACAGGGGGCGCAAAATCACACATAAACTAGAAATCCATATAAAACTTTTAATCAGACACGTCCATCTGTACCACATTTTTCATGTGTCATTGTGTGTCATTATGTGTCATTTCATTTGTTATTTGGGCCGGTGGTTATTTAGAAGAAGATTTTTTAAGTTTCCATAAACCTTCACTGTACAGAAAAATCTATCCAGATGGACCTTATGGGTCGAAGAGGCTAAAATGTTACATAAGGCCTATATCCCAAGTTTCACAAATTTTCAAGTTTCACAAATCAGGGTGGCGGGGTTGAGCGTTTAACTTTGACCGCAAATGATTGCGCCCTATGGGCGAAGTGGTACCAAACTTTACCGTGATACATATATGTCAATATATAGGTAATAATAGGTATCCACAGTTTAACTTCATGGCCCGCCCTCTTGGCCAGGTCACCATTGAAAAATAGATTTTTAATCTCATTGTGTTCTACCTGGATAAATAAAGAAAAAATAATAATCAAGAAGGCCCACTAGAGACTTTTCTTCCTCTGCCAACTGAGGACCTGTCATGCTCCATCCTGGTGAACTTCTACACCGCCACTACCTCTACCTACACCTTCCTCTACCTCTACCTACACCTACACCTTCCTCTACCGCTACCTACACCTCTCTCTTCCTCTACCTCTACCTCTACCTCTCTCTCTCTCCCTTTCTCTAACACACCCACACTCACACACACACACAGACACCCTGCTAGGAGAAGACCGTCCCCCTAGACAGGAAGTAACTATGTCAGGAACAGCGGTAGAGATCCTGGGTAAAAAGAATCCTCTAAGTAGAGATGAGATCAAAAAGATCTCAGAAAAATGGGAAAAAAGAACAAGGAAAACAAGTGTTAAGTGGCCAAAAGAAGGAACGTTCGATACAGCGTTGTGTGAAGAAATGGAGATACTGATAAAAAACTACAAGCTTAATAAAACAGGTAAAAAAAGAGATAGAGAAGAGGAGAAGAGAAGGGATAATACTAGCTCTATTCAAAAAAGAAGGAAAGGACAGCGAGGGAGATAGTAAATCAAGATAAAGATGCAGTGCCGCCACCCTACAACAAGGGACAATACCCCATAGTGACAGGAACGGTAGAAATAAAAGGAGAAGTAGAAGTTGATGGAGAAGAATGCGAGCCAAAGGTTATGAAGGCTCCACCCTTGCACATGGACTGTTACAAAGAATTGAGGGAGGCATTAAAGGAGCTTGAGGAGCAGTTTGACAGTGAGGATGAGTCCGGTTCTGATACAGGACCCACAACAAAGTTATTTAGATAAGCAGAAGTTGAACAAAGGGTTAAAAGGAAAGGTGACAAGAAAGTGCAAGGGAGATGAAGAAGGTGAGAGGCAAGAACAGGAAGGGGAAAGCAGAATACACTTGCAGAGCCCCATGAAGGAATTAACTGAAGCAACTGAAGGTAAGAAGCATTAGATTGAGAAAGTCTCAAAGAGAGAGAAGGGCACCTGATGTTTATCAAGGAGGTGCATATCCTATTTTGATAAAGGGAAATAAGGGTCAATATATTCCATGGGGGTCACAGGACCTAGAAGGATTAGTAGCTTGGCTTCCCAACATAAATGAGGGAGGAGCAAAATGGATTGATATTTGAAGAACAGACAATGAGGAAGATAATAGCGGTGGGGGATCTGAAAGCTCTGATGGCTAGAGTGTAGTGTTAGGGGGACCTAGGAATCCTAATGGACCGAGATGCTGATGGTACCACGTTTGACACCTACAGACAAAAAACTTGGGGTGCACTCAGAAGTGAGTACCCAACCCGTGTCCTGCTCAAAATGTCTGAAAGGACAACCCATGGGCGACACAGAGAATCCTGCATCCTACCTACAGAGCCAGGTCGAGAAGTGGCGTATGGAAACAGAAAAGGATCCAGAGACAGATCCAGTTCTCTCAGTTTCAGAAACACCTTAATAGACACACTGCCTAGTGTGATCAAAAGCAAGCTAGAGGATGTAGTGGGGCTGACAACATCCAAAACTCACAGAGAGTTCAGTGATCACCTGGTTCACGCAGTGGATAAATATCGTCAGAATGAACAGAAGATGCAAGAGCAAAGCAAAGAGGTTCAGAGAAAGCTGGTTCAGCTTCAGTTAGAAGAGATGACAAAGAAAGACAAAGATAGAAAGAAGCAAGCAGTTGTTGCAGAACTAGGGACCATGGCACCAGTGATCCAACAGGCCCCACCCCAAGAATTTCCTACACTGACACAACAGCATCAGAACCAAAGGTCACCAACACCCATTGTTAATGTTTACACTCAGAATAGTGGGCTAAATCCAAACAATGGATATAGGCAGAATCCGTATAGTCAGAATAGAGGACCACAAGGTCCACCTAGATATGGCCAAAGACAGGGAACACCGGATCAGTTCAGACGGCCCTTGAGCTGGGATGCAATCAGGAACGTCATCAAAGAGGAGACTGTTTAATAAATCCTTATCCTTTTAATCAGACAGGACAGAGGACAGGGACAGCAAGGACAGGGACAGCAGGACAGGGGAATAACTACCAGAGGACATCAGCACCCTGGATGGGTCAAGGATATTAGGGGTGCCCAGAGAATCCAACAGGGGAGGGTCAGCTTGTAACAATCACAAAACAGGCTGATGAGGAACCTATGCTGCAGGTTCTACTCAATGATAGAGGTACACCAATGATGGCGGACACTGGAGCCACTTATACATGTGTAAGTCCAAAGTATGCCTCTCACCTCCCTATGGCAGGAAAATTTGCCAAAACTGTAGGATTCTCGGGACAAACACCTATGACAGCTCCAGTAACACTAAAGCTACACGGACGTGTAGCTACAATACCTATTTTAGTATCAGACACAACACCAGTCAATCTGTTGGGAAGGGATGCCTTATGCAAAGTAGGAACACAAATAGTATGCACTCCACAAAGCATACTAATAGAACACTCAGGAATAGCGCCTCAAATGTTAATAACAAAGCCAGAAACAGCAAATGTATATTGGATAGGGGAAGTTCTGGATCAAGTTAACAAAACAATGGAAAAATGGGAAGGGTATATTAAGGCCCAACTCCCTGAAGCTAGGGAATCAAAGGATAGGCTATCACTGTACTCTGATGTATGACCCAGAACAGGACCTAGAATTAGAAGCTGAATGGCAAGCTGCAGGAAAAAGAGCATGGATCAAATCACAATATATAATGATAGGACCACAAGGAGCAGCAATGGAAGCGCAGGATGGAGATCAGTCAACAGCAATAAAAGACTGGTTCAAAACCACTGATAAAGCACCACACATCACCTTACTGATGAACAAAGGTTTGAAGCAAAACAAGTAGGTGACATGATGCTACGAGAGAAACAGATAGAATGGTTCGAAACAGATAACCCATTGATTCTTCAGTCTAACTCTAAGCAGTATTTAAAAATGATTTGCTACACACATATGACAGGAAGACTTCAGGAAGTAGAGGTATTACAGAAAGAGCAGAAGCAGATGACCGCCGGGCCACCAACTAAACACCAAGAGTGTGACATGGAAGCAGAGATGCTAGCTAGGGTACCAGGAAAGGTATGGTCTAAATTTGATACGGATGTAGGATTAGTACTTTCTGCAAGTCCAGTACAGATTCAACTTAAACCAGATGCTAAATTACCATGGCGAAAACAGTATTACATAAAACCAGAAGCAGAGGCACGAATACCTCCAACCATTGAAGGACTAGTTACAGCAGGAGTGTTGGACTAGTTACAGCAGGAGTGTTGGACTAGTTACAGCAGGAGTGTTGGACTAGTTACACTCCTTGCTTCCAGTATTAAAAGCTGATAAACAAGAATGGCGGTTGGTGCATGATCTAAGGGCTGTAGATGAAGTTGTTGAGTAACTACAGGCTGAAGTTTCAAATCCACATACACTGCTAACTAATGTTCCTCCTGGTGCAAAATACTTTACAG